>QEPC01012288.1:599631-618764 GCA_003113815.1 Sphenodon punctatus
AGGATCAGTGGCTAGCTCAGAAGGAATTGGAAGGTGGGAGGACAATGACTTTTGTTACTTGCTGCACCTGCCTTACCACAAGCCCCATTGGCTCTGTGCAGCCTAGCCCCCCCTTCCCCCATGTCCAATCACAGACTGCTAAGCCAGTGGTCTGAGGAGAAAAGGGATGGTGATTGGACAGGCTGGCTGCTTCTCCAAACCTCTCCACCCCTGGTGCCAGGAAGTCTGCTCCTCAGCTGCCTCCCCCTCCCTGGACGAACGTGGCAAAACCCACCTGAATGCGGCCAAATTGTTTGGACGTTTCCGAGTTCGGGTTCAGTTCAGACATTCGGTTCGGTCGTCCGAATAGACCGAGTTTGGACCGAACTCCAAACTTCCAAACCGTGTTTGCATATCCCTACAAGTGTGCATCAATGGGCACCCACGCATCCCGTTCCAGTATGAACTGGGTGGCCACCCACATCAGCAGACTGGTGGGCAGAGGACAGGGCCTTTGCAAGTCACCGGAACTGGCTGCGAGTGCTGGGGAGCCTGGTTTCCCAGCACTCACGCCTAGGATGTTCAATTGCCCTCCCCCATGGTCCATGGCAGAGGGAGTGCGAGGTGGCTGCTGCAGTAGCCACACTGGGAGCCGCCCATTAGAATCCCTCCTCACGCACTCCACCTGAGCAGTGGTGTAGTGGAGCAGGAATACAGGGGAACGGAGCTCTGGCACTTTTCCTGCGGCCCCCTTCAGCGGCCTTGGAGACTTTGGGTGGGCTCTCATGAAGAGCTCCTGCACTTTTAAAATTACCACTACACCACTGCACCTGAGTGGCTGCTCCACAGTTGTGCCACTCAGTAACCATGGGAAACCTCCCTCCCCAGCCATGCTTGTTTAAAAACACCCAAAGAAAAGAGCAAGTGTGGAAAGTTATAAATCATATCAAGCCATATTTTAACGCTATATATATATATATACACACACACTATACAGGCCCTTTAAACCACATTTAAAGCCAGGTTAGTGTCAATTGTGTTTAAACAGTTTTCAAATGAGTTCCATTTTAAGAGTCTATGGGGCCATTTTAATATTCCAGAAATCTCTCTAAGGCACAATGCAGTATTTCTGCTATGGCTATGTTAAGTAATTCAACTGATATGCGCCCACATGTACAGCGCACTGTAAGAATCTCCTGCTGGGAGCTTCAGCAGCGCGGTAACTTGGACAAGTGCTCTAAGTCTTTGACAGGTTTAACAGAAATGCAAACAGAGAAGGATGCAAACCCTAAGGATGAAATGCTACCTCAAATATTGTAAGTACAGATAATAATTGGAGTCTTTAAAGTTATTTATATTAATCAAGAGAACAGCAGCAGAAAGACCACATCCGATTTTCTTCTCTGCCTCCCTCTTTCCCTAATAGCCTGTTTGCCTTCATTGTACATGCAGATACAAATTAGCCTTAGATCAGACTTGTAAAATATTCAAAATCCACTGGGATTACCATTGGCTAACCCCATTCTTGTGATTTACACTGGATCAGTTTTATTTAATATTCCACATAACAACAAGCAGGATTCAGGTCAAATTTTCCCTTTCAATTTTTAATGAACCATCCAGTTTTCCGATAGTCACTTACCGAGGTTAGCTGAAAACTTACGGAGCCTCACATCGATTTCAGAGTTTAAAGATAAAAGGTGATTTTCATGGGAGGAATAGTTAGGTCACCTAGTCCACCACCTGCCAGAACAAAATATGAAGGTGACATTATTATTTCTATTGCAGTAGTGCCTAGGGACCTCAAAGTCGGATTAATACCCTATTACACTAGTTCCTGTATAAATAACACAAAGATAGTCCCTGCTTGAGAGACCTCACAATCTAGGATTTAGAAAATACACAATAGGTGAATAAACAGACAAACAAAGGGGAGGACAAGGTGAGAGTAGAGTTAGGTGTAATCGCATAAATTTGCAGTTACAGTGGTCTATGGGGTGCACTGTCCTGATCATTTCTTTATTTTTCTACTTTTAAACGTGCACAATGCCACAGCTTCTAATTATATTACATGTGCAAATTCAATGTCTGTAAGCTGAGAGTGCGCATAGACTCGTGCTTATAAAGTCCTCATCTTTACATGCTTAAGTCAAAAGCACATAGTGCCATGTCTTTGTAATCTATGTCCAGTTGGTGGGTGCTAATGTGGGCTATCATCTTGTTTATTTTCACCCTCAAATAGGCTTTAAGCACTGGTCTACATACATTTCTGTGATGAGACATCTTATACCAATGAGAATTAATTGCACTGGATATTTTAACTCTATTGTCATTTATTCTGTCTAGTTTAATTACTCCCTGGGATGAAATAAATATTGGAGAACCTGGACATTTACGTTAACTGTCTCCGAAATCCCGAGTACAAGTTTGGGAAAACTGATTCATAGAGTGAATTCTCTTATCATTAGAAGGCCACAGACAGTACATTTTTTCCCAAAGAATTATTATTCCTCTTGATTTATCAATAACATTCTCACTGTAATTATGGCAGGATTAATGAATGGATCTTGTGTCAGCTATGAATTATGCTCTCTTGTGCACAGCCAGCCTGGTGGGTCTTAACAATAATTCAGACAAATGAAACACATTAACGTTTGTTATGCATAGTCATTTTCACCATGAGATAACTATAGCTCCACTGAATAAAACAAATAAATTTCTGATTTTATAAATGGATGTAGATATATAAAAAACAATCCAATATTGGCATCAATTTATAACTGAGTTCATATTAATAGTATAATTTTGATCCAATGTCAAAGCACTGGGGTAATATTCTGCCATGCATACTTTAGTTGAGTTACACCTTATTCTTCAAGGGGTTCTATGGATTTCACTGTGGCTGTTTGTTAAGCCAGGTACAATTCAATGAGTAGTAGTGGATAGTCAAGCTTTGTTATCAACTGCAACGAGAATACAATTGGGCTATCAACGTAGTATTGAAACATAGACAGATGCAACCCCTGATTAGAACAAAAAGAATGCCCTGCATTTTTTGCCAAAAGAGAACATGAAATATACGGTGGTTTGTAGGTTATTCTGGAAATTTAGAATCACTGGAAAACAATTAAATTATTATGGTGAATTCAACTGGATGCAGTGAATTCACTCATGCAGTGTTTGGTCTGGTCCTTTGGAGTTGTTATGCCTTTCACCTCATCACTAAATCCAATAATGAAAATGAAAATGGACCTTCTAATGAGTTACATACAATGCATAATTGCTGTAAAACAGGAACATCCTTTATGAAAATGATTCTTTGGAGATCATTAATTAGTTTTTGAAGAATATTAATTTCACTAAACAAAAAAAAATCCAAACTACTGCTTGGAAATGGGCTTAAATGAGTTTCAACTATTATAAAATTATACTCTCTGACAATTAATCAAGTGAGACATGAAAGCCTCGCTTAAAATGAAAAGTATACAGATAAAATTGCTTCCCATGGAAACTACTAATTAATATGNGTGTTTAAACAGTTTTCAAATGAGTTCCATTTTAAGAGTCTATGGGGCCATTTTAATATTCCAGAAATCTCTCTAAGGCACAATGCAGTATTTCTGCTATGGCTATGTTAAGTAATTCAACTGATATGCGCCCACATGTACAGCGCACTGTAAGAATCTCCTGCTGGGAGCTTCAGCAGCGCGGTAACTTGGACAAGTGCTCTAAGTCTTTGACAGGTTTAACAGAAATGCAAACAGAGAAGGATGCAAACCCTAAGGATGAAATGCTACCTCAAATATTGTAAGTACAGATAATAATTGGAGTCTTTAAAGTTATTTATATTAATCAAGAGAACAGCAGCAGAAAGACCACATCCGATTTTCTTCTCTGCCTCCCTCTTTCCCTAATAGCCTGTTTGCCTTCATTGTACATGCAGATACAAATTAGCCTTAGATCAGACTTGTAAAATATTCAAAATCCACTGGGATTACCATTGGCTAACCCCATTCTTGTGATTTACACTGGATCAGTTTTATTTAATATTCCACATAACAACAAGCAGGATTCAGGTCAAATTTTCCCTTTCAATTTTTAATGAACCATCCAGTTTTCCGATAGTCACTTACCGAGGTTAGCTGAAAACTTACGGAGCCTCACATCGATTTCAGAGTTTAAAGATAAAAGGTGATTTTCATGGGAGGAATAGTTAGGTCACCTAGTCCACCACCTGCCAGAACAAAATATGAAGGTGACATTATTATTTCTATTGCAGTAGTGCCTAGGGACCTCAAAGTCGGATTAATACCCTATTACACTAGTTCCTGTATAAATAACACAAAGATAGTCCCTGCTTGAGAGACCTCACAATCTAGGATTTAGAAAATACACAATAGGTGAATAAACAGACAAACAAAGGGGAGGACAAGGTGAGAGTAGAGTTAGGTGTAATCGCATAAATTTGCAGTTACAGTGGTCTATGGGGTGCACTGTCCTGATCATTTCTTTATTTTTCTACTTTTAAACGTGCACAATGCCACAGCTTCTAATTATATTACATGTGCAAATTCAATGTCTGTAAGCTGAGAGTGCGCATAGACTCGTGCTTATAAAGTCCTCATCTTTACATGCTTAAGTCAAAAGCACATAGTGCCATGTCTTTGTAATCTATGTCCAGTTGGTGGGTGCTAATGTGGGCTATCATCTTGTTTATTTTCACCCTCAAATAGGCTTTAAGCACTGGTCTACATACATTTCTGTGATGAGACATCTTATACCAATGAGAATTAATTGCACTGGATATTTTAACTCTATTGTCATTTATTCTGTCTAGTTTAATTACTCCCTGGGATGAAATAAATATTGGAGAACCTGGACATTTACGTTAACTGTCTCCGAAATCCCGAGTACAAGTTTGGGAAAACTGATTCATAGAGTGAATTCTCTTATCATTAGAAGGCCACAGACAGTACATTTTTTCCCAAAGAATTATTATTCCTCTTGATTTATCAATAACATTCTCACTGTAATTATGGCAGGATTAATGAATGGATCTTGTGTCAGCTATGAATTATGCTCTCTTGTGCACAGCCAGCCTGGTGGGTCTTAACAATAATTCAGACAAATGAAACACATTAACGTTTGTTATGCATAGTCATTTTCACCATGAGAAAACTATAGCTCCACTGAATAAAACAATAAATTTCTGATTTTATAAATGGATGTAGATATATAAAAAACAATCCAATATTGGCATCAATTTATAACTGAGTTCATATTAATAGTATAATTTTGATCCAATGTCAAAGCACTGGGGTAATATTCTGCCATGCATACTTTAGTTGAGTTACACCTTATTCTTCAAGGGGTTCTATGGATTTCACTGGGGCTGTTTGTTAAGCCAGGTACAATTCAATGAGTAGTAGTGGATAGTCAAGCTTTGTTATCAACTGCAACGAGAATACAATTGGGCTATCAACGTAGTATTGAAACATAGACAGATGCAACCCCTGATTAGAACAAAAAGAATGCCCTGCATTTTTTGCCAAAAGAGAACATGAAATATACGGTGGTTTGTAGGTTATTCTGGAAATTTAGAATCACTGGAAAACAATTAAATTATTATGGTGAATTCAACTGGATGCAGTGAATTCACTCATGCAGTGTTTGGTCTGGTCCTTTGGAGTTGTTATGCCTTTCACCTCATCACTAAATCCAATAATGAAAATGAAAATGGACCTTCTAATGAGTTACATACAATGCATAATTGCTGTAAAACAGGAACATCCTTTATGAAAATGATTCTTTGGAGATCATTAATTAGTTTTTGAAGAATATTAATTTCACTAAACAAAAAAAAAACCAAACTACTGCTTGGAAATGGGCTTAAATGAGTTTCAACTATTATAAAATTATACTCTCTGACAATTAATCAAGTGAGACATGAAAGCCTCGCTTAAAATGAAAAGTATACAGATAAAATTGCTTCCCATGGAAACTACTAATTAATATGGACAAATAGAATTTTAAGAATAATGTCCAATCTTTCTAGTTTAACATTTGTTTCCTTAATCCTCAATTTGAAAATAATGGCTGCAATCCACAAGCCACTTACGCCAGAGTAGTCCCACTGAAGCCTGTAGTTCCATTGAAACAACAATCCCATTGAAGCCCCAACTCTAATCCTAACCCCTATGGGCTTCCATGGGACTACTCTGTACTAAGTGGCTTATGGGCCGTGGCCAACATACATGCTGGAGGAATCTGAGCTCAGACAACCCTTTTCAACCTGTATATTTATAACACATGTCTAAAACATAAGAAATGTAATCAGTGCCCCATGGGAGCATCCATTTGTATCACAGGGCAACTAAAAAGCAGCAGGAGTTCAAGCTATAAAAGACTAGGCTAACCAAAGTGTGAATTAAACACTTGAACACAAATAGAGGTGCCTCGGGTATTCTATAAACTTATTATAAAGCACTGGAATAACAGTATAAAGTTACTGTTATTAAAATTAACAATGTCTTTCCTTCATCATTCTAACATTAAATGGAGCACTAAGAAAGCACAGTTTATTCTTGTTTGCAGCATTATAAATGTGATCTGATTGGTTGGTTGCAGAGTGCTTTTTATCCATACAGGAAATAAGAGTTAGGTGTAGAAAAATGCCACATTATGTTACTGTTAAGATTAAAATATTTAATTTGGATCTGATGAAGCAGAAGTTATATTCATATACATATCTGGGCATAAATGCTCCTCTTAGTCATACATGAATACATTCAAAGTAACTACTGGAAAATAAGTAGAGTTACTGTAGATATTTTGCTAATGTAACTGAAAGCACTGCATCAGTTTCATTGATTTCAGCTGATATAAAATATTTTGGCGAAAGTCTGGTTCCACTGATTTCAGAGTTAGAACTTCAGCCTTAATCATCTGCCAATGCTTAAACATTATGTCTCCTGCGATGAGTCCCCTCCAAAGCTCTCTCCTTTAGTTTAACTCCAAAGAGCAAATCTTTCAGAGCTCCGTGCTAAATATATTAATGTGCAAAAAATATGTTGTGACATACTCAAGGTAGCGTCACAAAAAGCCAAAATGAAACATTAAGCCAGCTAACAGTACACACCTTCTATTCCTCCACCTACAGTAATGTTATTACTACATTATTACCATTACCACAGCTATCATATGCCACAGACTGCACAAGACAACCTTAACTTTAACCCCTTCAATCCTTCCTTCTTCACTGACACATCCATTTGCCAAACTATCCTCGCCTGACCTAATGAGCTATGGATACAGGCTATGGGAAAATGTTGCCAAAGGGTGAAAACAGACATGACGCTAACTACCCTTTAACCACCCTTGGTGGTCATTTATGCATGTTTCAGGGCTGCATAGGGCACCAATACAGCCCTGCAACATGCATAAATAAATAACCACCAAGGGTGGTTAAGGTTAGCGTCATGTCTGTTTTCACCCTTAGAGGAGAGTGAAAGTGTGTGATGGAGAGTTTGTATCCCTAAGTGCTTGTACAACCTTTTAAAAAGAGTATCAGGGGAAACACCACTCCCAGCAAGGTAAGGAAGGGATCCCATTAAGGACAACCATATGGACCATCTAGTCCACCTCCCTGCCAACAAAATATTGTTTCTTTGTTTACATTTAACTAGTATATCATCTAGTTTAATTATAAATTTGCAAAGGGAGATGTTTCTGTTGTGAAGATATGTTAAAGGCCAATAATGTGCTATTATTAAAGTTTCCATGATAAAGGCAGTTTTTAGACAAGACAGTACCACAGAAGTCCACCCAGTGGACACATGTGGTCCTACCCGTTTAAAAGTGGCAACGAGTGAGCATGTACTTTCGCACTTCCACACATCTCCCTAAATGGTAACAACTGGGATTCATTCAGGTTGCTCTGTGCAGGGGCATGGGTGACCGGCAGGTGGATGGGGCACACATCAAGCGCACACCCATCCGCCACTGTCTAAACCCTCCCCCATCCACCGGCATTGCATGTGCTCGCCACCAAGTACACACAGACCTGCTCCCCACACAGCATCTAAAAACGGCCAAAGACTATAGGTTACTTTTTAATTTTCTGATTATTACAAATATTTTATTTTGCAAGTTCTGTTAGGGAAAAATTACATGGGGTAATTTCAGATGTGATGAGATCACAGTCAATCACACTGAATCACAGTGGATTCAGGGTGGTGGCTGTGATCCCGTGCACATCTGTTTGAGCCCCGCCAGATGTTCACCACAGTGACTCTCTGGCAGGGGTCAAAGCTAACCACAGTTCTGAGGATGGTGCCAGACCCATCTCTAGAACCGTGGTTATTTTGGCCATAATCCGGGATGGGGCTGGGAATGGCCGCAAGTAACGACTGTTACCCAGACCCATCCCGGAATCAGGTCCTAACCACGGGATGGGATCGGGTGTGTCTGTCTCCCCAAGGGTGGGTGGCCGAGGGAGCGCGGGGGGGCGTGGCCGAGCGGCTGTACGCTCGGTCTCCGGGGACGAACCAACCGAACTGGTTCCATACCTCTTCAGGGGCAGACATGCACCGGTAGATTGGTCTGCAGGAGATAATGATCCATCCATGACAAGGACATTGCTGACACCTCCCCCACTAAAGGATCCTCTGCCTAAAGGGCAGTTCCATATGGAACCGAACTGGTTCCATACCTCTTCAGGGGCAGACATGCACCGGTAGATTGGTCTGCAGGAGATAATGATCCATCCATGACAAAGACATTGCTGACACCTCCCCCACTAAAGGATCCCCTGCCTAAAGGGCAGTGCAGAAAATCAGGTGAAGGCAGTGGCAGCTGGTGGGTTTTTAGGTTAGTGGGGCAGTAAGACTGGCTGGCTTGTCGGCGGCAAAGCCGCCAGTGGTCCAGCAAGCCTAGGGGCGGAGCCTAGCCTAGGGGCAGAGCCAGGGCAACAGTAGGTGGAGCCAGGGCATAACCCAGCACCAAGGAGTTCCCAGGATTAACACTGGATGGACATTACATTACTTAATGCTGGGAACGCTGCTGTGTGAAGCATTGCCACCGGGTAATAGAGAACCCGCTGGGGTCCCATACACTCTCTTTCCCACAAATAAAGAAGCAGACTCTTGCATTGTGCAACTCCACAGAACATCCGGGTGAATGGTTATGTTGCAGCTGTCACTTTCTTAAAATATAAAATAAAAGAAACGATACTAAGGAGGAGGACTGACATGCATTCTAAACAACCATGCAAGATTGGTCACAACCATGCAAGATTGGTCCCATTAAAACCACAGATTGAAACCCACAAATCACCATTCTTTTTACACCAGCTCAAAGATTGGGGGGGAAAAACACAGTTTTCATTCACATTAAGCTTAACATAAATAATTTATAAACTCAAAACACAGGCAAAGTAAGGGCATTTTCAGACCAAACACTCTCCACCCACAACCCACCTACTATACAAGTTACAGGGCTGCAATGCTGCCCTATAGGTGCTCTGTAACATGTATAGTGGGTGAGCAGTGGATGGAAATAGAATGTCTTGTCTGAAATGACCCTAAGAGTAAGACTGTAAGAGACACTGATCTCAGTACATGCCAAGTGATAAGGATTGAATGAAAAACCAAACCACTATGCAGGGGTTTTTCCACTTAGTCCCACTAAATCATGACTGAGATTCAAATTCCCAAACCACAATATCAACAGATAAGGTTTCTCTTTTACATCAAGCTTACTTCAAACTTGGGAAACTAAGAGAGCCAAGAGACAGTAAGGGCGAATTCACACGTGCAGCAATTATCTGGATTTTAAAAAATTCGGTTTTCAATAGTTCGCTGTTAACAAGTTCTGCTGCATTCACATGCATGCCATACCAGTTTTAACTACAGCGAAATAACGCATTCAGACCTTCTTATAGTGTGCGCTTACCCAGCTGCTCAGTGCGGTTCAATTACAGTAAGTGGCCTGTGGGGAGCCAGAAGGTTGCTGCCTTGTAAACAACATTCTTTGAGATGGCTCTAAACATTCTCACAACATGCAACCTTCCAGTCCGCATGGATTTTTTTTTCTTGTATGTCTAGAAAGAGTTGGGAGGGATGGTAATTCTGAAGGGTAGAGTGCTTTTTATACTAGAGAAGCTTGAGACCATCATGTGGTCTATTATTTGAATAGGGTGAACATGCACAACTCAGTTGTGAGAATGTTTGGAGCCAACTCAAAGAATGTTGTTTACAAGGCAGCAACCTTCTGCTTTATCTCACAGTCCAATCGTTGGGGGGGAATTAGTATTTAAGGCCCTGTGAATCATAATTATTATATTTTAGAAAAACCACCAATCCACACAAGTCCCTTCTGAAGCAGGGAATGGGACTGGGGTTTTGTCCCCCCAACACACACAAACAGCAGAGAGTGAGAATACTTCAGGGCAGGGTAGTGAAGCAGATGGCTAGCTGCTTCCCCACGTCACAGGCACTCACACAACGCACCCTGATGAACCCCAGAATCAAGAACCAATCACTGCTGTGTCTGCCTTAGTACACTACATCACAAAGCACCTCTCCCCAATCAAATCCTAGACCCAGACATGACTCAGAGAAGCACCCTAAATCCCAGGAGTCCAGGACTCCAGTTTTAGCACTCCAGGCCAGGCCACAAAAAAGTACAAAATAAATTAAAAGAAACTATTATAGTCAACCTTTATAGTCAAAATCTTGCTGCCTGGAGTTCTGCTCATCCACAGCAGCCCAGATCTGTCTGGCTCCCAGTTCCCACTCAAAGTCTCTCTCTCACACACACACACACACAGACACACACAGAGTCAGACACAGAACAGTACTGCACATCCCGCACATTTTTCTGTGGCACTGATTGGCCAGGGCTATAGCTGTGGAGCCCAAAAATGTGGGTTTTTTTCTGGAAGATTCCTAAAGGAATCCCTGCCCTGCCCCCAAAATACAAGTGAACATGTGTGAGATACTAAGAAAAAGGACTCTAAGACCATCGCCCTCTCGCCTCACACATGCTCACTTGCCTGCCTTCGACTGGATCCCCCCTCCTCTCATGTGGGCTGGACCCGCAGGGCCCCGATTCATACCTGCAGTTTTGCTGGCTCGGTTCCTCTGTGCGTGCGTCGTGGGTTGCTGCTCCTCTTAGCTGCATTCCTCGCTGCTCCGTCTGCACTGACTCATCGCTGGGAACGGGAGCTCCTCCCAAGTCCCCTGCCTGGCCTGCCCACCATGCCCAAGTGTGCTGCGCACCGTGTGCATGCACCGCAGAGCAGCACACAGCCATCCCATCTGGACTCCCCAAGCTGGCTACGCTGTGTGTGCGCATGTGCAAAAGCTTCAAAGTTTAGTTGCGGGAAGTCCAGGTGCTGGCAGTGCATGCGCACAGCACAGTCAGCTCGATGAGTGACTGATGCCGACCTGACTAGCAGGGGATTCCTTCTTCCCCAAGTTACCAACCCCCAGCACCGCTCCGCCTCCACCGCAGGCAGTCTCAGTCAGGAGAGATCGGGTAAGTGATCGTGCAGCACTGTCGGCTGCGCTGCACACACAGCTAAGACAAGTCCTCCCACCCCCCAGGGAAAAGTCAGGGACTGGGGGTGAGGGGACAAAGATTTTTTTATTATTATTATTATTTTTAATTCTCCCTAGGCAGCGCAGCAGCAACCCAGCCAGGGCTTGTGGGGCACCGCCCCATAGTCCTGAACTAGGAGCCGCCACTGGGTGAAGGATATTCCCCCTCCATCATGTGTTGGGCCAATAACCATTTGAGACAGGCCCATGGTGGCCATGAACTCATGCTCCACCCCTCGAAGACTGGCTTCGGCGTGAATATCGAAGGGGAGAAGATATCATTGAGAAAAGAGGAACCGGTGGTTAGTGCCAGCCGCCCTGGGTTCAGTTAACTAAATGGATGTGGTCTCAGGTGACCCTGGCCTGTCGTTGGTGTTGTTTAATGAGAGATCAGTGGCCAATAAATCTTCCTCCATCCATGAATCCATTTTGGAGTGGGCTGCTAATCTCATATGTGTGACAGAGACCTGGCTGGATGAGTTGTCGGAGCCTATTTTGGCGAATGTCATTCCAGCTGGGTATTCCATCCAACACCAATCGGGGGGGGGGGGGGAGTGCAGTAACTGTTATTTTTAGAGATGGTTTGGTTGCTCAGAGGTTTTCAGTGCAGACCGAGTCTGGGATAGAGGGTCTCCATCTTGTGTTTGATTTGGCCGGAGATGAACCAGGGGGTCCGGCCAGGGACAGAATTGGGATCCTGCTGGCATACCGAGCACCCCACTGCATGGCAGCTTCCCTGACTGATCTAACTGAACTGGTCTTGAGGTCTCCTAACCTTATTGTCTTGGGGGAATGCAACATCCATGCTGAGACTAGATTGCTTGGGGCAGAGCAGGAATTCGTGGCCGCCATGACAACCATGGGGCTGTCCCCAGTGAACCCAACACATGAAGGGCGATATACTCTTGACTTGATATTCTGCACTGACGTTGAGACGGTGGGGTCTGATGATTGGGGGAGTAGAAAGTTTTCCCTTGTCATGATCGGACCATTACCTCCTGCGAGCTTCCATCCCAGCACACCTGCCTGACCATAGGAATGTGGAAACTGTTAAGATGGTCCACCCTCAAAGACTTCCGGAACCAGAGCAGTTCCGGAATGCTCTGGGGGAGATAGCTGTTGACCTCAACGGCCGCTCCATTGATGACCTTTTGGAATATCTGGCTGGCCGAGGTCATTGATCAGGTGGCTCCCAGGCATCCACTCCCAGTGTTCATCATGACAGGTCCCCGTGGTTCATGGAGGACCTGGGGCGGCTGAAGCGCGAAGGGAGGCAGTTGGAACAACAGTGCCCAAGGCGACCAATTACAGCATAGCATATAGCATTTTTAAGGACCTATGCCATGGCTATGTGGGAAGCAAAGAAACAGTACTTTTCTGCCCTCATAGCATCCACTCAGTCACACCGGCGGAGTTGTTCCAGGTGGTGAGGAGGTTCATCGGTCTACCCTGTCCCTGCCTGGAATTGGATTCATCCAAGGCCTGCTGCAACATATTTTTAACATACTTTTCAGACAAAATCACTTGCATTGAGCACAACATCGACTCCGCCATTTCAGAGGCAGTGGCAGAGTCAGAGGTTAGGAATGTCCTGTGCAATCATGTTTTGTGGGATGAATTTCAATCGGTGACATCTACCAAGGCTGCTGATGCCTGTTCAGGCCACAACGTGGAATAGATCTGTGCCCATCCTAGTTGCTCAAGGCCACCAGGGAGACATTAGGGCCGGTGCTGGCCGGGGCAATTAACACCTCCCTTCAGGAGGGGAGGGTGACAGACTGCCTCAAGGAGGCTGTGGTCTGGCCCCTCCTCAAGAAACCATCTCTCAACGTGGATGCCTCGGCGAGTTACCATCCTGTCTCTAACACTTCCCTTTTTAGGGAAGGTTATTGAATGGTTGGTGGCCCAGCAGCTGCAGATACATCTGGACTGCACCTGTTTCTTTGATCCCACACAGTCAGGGTTTTGGCTGGGTTACAGAACAGAGAAAGCATTGGAGGTCTTGGTTGACGACCTCCTAGTTCAGCTGGATAGGGGTAGTATGACCCTACTAGTTCTACTGGATCTATCAGTGGTTTTTGATACCGTGAACTATGAGATGTTCGTAACCCACCTACGGGACCTGGTTGGGGTGGACGGAACCATTTTACAATCCGACCCAGGCCCTACTATCTCCTTGTTGTCCAAGTGTTTGACTGCTGTGCGGGGACTCGATGAGGTTGAGCCAAAAGAAGGTCAACCCTGATAAGCCGGAGATGATGTTGGTAGGTGGGGTCGGTGATCTGAGACTACTCCTATTATTGGGGATGTTCACCCTCCATTGGTTCCATCTGTGCAGAGCTTGAGTGTGTTCCTGGACTCGCATCTGTGCTTGGATTTCCAGATGTCAGCTGTGGCCAGGGGCACTTTTCTCCAATTATATCTGGTGAGGAGGCTCCATCCATATGTCTCAGACTCAGACCTCGCCACCATCATCCATGCATTCATCACATCAAGACTGGACTATTGCAATGAGCTCTACNACACAGACCTGCTCCCCACACAGCATCTAAAAACGGCCAAAGACTATAGGTTACTTTTTAATTTTCTGATTATTACAAATATTTTATTTTGCAAGTTCTGTTAGGGAAAAATTACATGGGGTAATTTCAGATGTGATGAGATCACAGTCAATCACACTGAATCACAGTGGATTCAGGGTGGTGGCTGTGATCCCGTGCACATCTGTTTGAGCCCCGCCAGATGTTCACCACAGTGACTCTCTGGCAGGGGTCAAAGCTAACCACAGTTCTGAGGATGGTGCCAGACCCATCTCTAGAACCGTGGTTATTTTGGCCATAATCCGGGATGGGGATGGGAATGGCCACAAGTAACGACTGTTACCCAGACTCATCCCGGAATCAGGTCCTAACCACGGGATGGGATCGGGTGTGTCTGTCTCCCCAAGGGTGGGTGGCCGAGGGAGCGCGGGGGGGCGTGGCCGAGCGGCTGTACGTCGTGCCGCTCAGCCCCGCCCCTTCCGAGATTCCCCACAATCATCAGGCTGTCTCATCTGATAGACAGCCGGTCTGATCACGGACTGGGATCCAAGACGGATCCCGGTCTAGGGTTCAGCATGGCAGTCCGGAAGGCCCATCACGTCTAAAATTACCCATGGTGTTTTAGCTTGCCAAATTCTATGGAACCATATAAAAATAGGTCATGAAAAGTGATCTTTCACATGAGTATGTAAAAGTTATACCAGGGAAGGAAGCAAAGTGACTGTTCTGGACTCAGATGGGTGGTAATAAATGAGTTCTTAACCCACTGAAGCCCAGGATCAGTCCATGCAGCCCCCACTCACAAGTTTTGCATGTCCTGTCTAATAAACAGGCAGTCTTTGGCATTTTTCATGTGCTTGTGGGCAGCCCCCACTGGCAGCACAAGCGGGAGCAAGAGCAGGGAGAAGAGCAGGAAGCGATTGCTCCTCTGACATTCTAGCATTTCTGCCCACGACTCTGATGTTGGCAGACCCAGATGCGCAAAGGTGCTGCACACAACCTAATAAATGGGACGCGGACGTGTGGGTACGCATAACCTGGATTCACCCACACAGCGGGCTCACATTCTTTCAGACCACACCATAAGTGGGGGCTGCAGGGTGGTGGCCCTGTGTCAATTGGGACATCTGGCAAACACCTAAAAGAAATGGGCAGTTTCACTCTCACCTAAAGGGGGCTATCATCTCATTTGTTTTCACCCACTGTCATAGACAGTGCCTTACCTGTGCAGTAGGTTGTTGCCTTGCAGCTTCAAGCGCATCTGGATCCTGGACCCATGTCAGTCAGGATTTTATACTGTGCAAGACTGCGCTTGTGGCCTTTGTTCACAACCTCTGATTGGAAATCTATAAGAGCCACTGTACCCTGTTGAATTTGTTAGATGTTTCAGCAGCATTTGATACAGCTGATTGTGAGTGTTGTTGGAATGGTTGTGCGACCTAACAGGGGTTTGCACGACTGGTCTTGAGTGGTTCCATTCATTCCTGTCTGGGAAAACCCAAGGGTGGTGATGGGCAGTGGCCTTCGGGAGCTCTTTTATGGGGTCCCAAAGGGTTCTAACTTGTCCCCACTCCTGTTCAATGTGTATCTGAGGCCCCTGGGCAAGGTTATACAGATGTTTGGAGTGAAGTGCCATCAGTATGCTGCTGACACCAAACTCTCTCTTTTTCATCTGGCTCAGGTCCTGCGAAGTCTTGATGCTTACCCAATGCCTGGCTGCCATTGGGGACTGGATGCAGGCAAGCCGATTGAAGCTGAATTCAGAAAACCAAGGTGATTATGGTTGGCTGACCTTGTGACATGGGGGACCTGGGGGCCCCTGTTCTTGATGGGGTCCAGCCTCCTTTGGTCACTCAGATTTTCAGCACAGGGGTGCTCTTGGATCCACTGCTGTGCCTGGACGGAGGTTGTGGTGATGATAAAGAGAGCTTTTCACCAACTCCATCTGGCGAGCAGACTTTTTATTAGGTTCGGACCTGACCACCATTATCCATGACTTTGTAACCTCAAGGCTAGACTACTGCAATGCGCTTTATGTAGGGCTGCCCTTGATGACTGTTCAGAAGCTGCAGCTGGTGCACAATATGGTGGCCCATCATCTGTCATGGGTGGGTTGCCAAGAATTCATTACACTAGTGCTCCCACGTCAGCACTGGATAGGAGTAGCTTTCTGAGCACAACTCAAGGTGCTGGTTTTGACCTATAAAGTCCTAAATGCGTTGGGCCCCAGGTATCTGAAAGTCCACCTCTTCCCTCACATCCCATCGCAGCCTCTGAGATTAGCCACGAGCACCTGCTTGCAGGTACCATCTTCCTTCCAAGTTTCTAAAACAAGGGCACGCAGAGAGGCGTTCTCGGTGGCTGCCCCACAATTATGGAACTCCCTCCCCTTCGAGATTTCTCTAAGATTGAGCCTGTTCATCTTCCAGAAGTGATGTAAGGCCTTTTTGTTTGGCCACTTGTTTGGCCGTCAGGAAAAAACTGGGTGGGACTGGAAGAGGGGCTAGGGGGCTGGAGGAATGTTTTAGATGTTTTATGACAGGAAGGAGTCCTGTCATGGATTGGTATTTGGTTAAAAGATGGGAAACAAAGGGTAGGAATAAATGATCATTTCTCAAGTTGGAGAGAGGTAGACACTGGGTTGCCTCAAGGATCAGTACTGGGACCAATATTGTTTAACTTATACTGAGGTGGCTAAATTTTCAGATGATACCAAATGATTCAAGATAATAAAGAAATAGGCAGACTGTAAAGAATTACAAAGGGATTTTGCATGACTAGGTGAATGGGTCATAATGAAATTCAATGTTGATAATTGCAAGCTGATGCACATAGGGAAAAATAATTGTCACTATACGTACATGATGCTAGATTCAAATCTGGGTACAACCACTAAGGAGAAGGAACTTGGAGTCATTGTGGAAGACATCAGCTCCATGTGCAGCAGCAGTCAAAAAAGAAAACCAAATGCTAGGCATTAAGAGGGGGGTGGGGTATGAAAGAGGTTTATAAAATCATGAGTTACATGGAGAAAGTAAACAGGGAACTGTTTTTTGCCCTTTCTTACAATAAGGGAAGTAGGGAAAATCAAATAGCCTCAGATTTAAAATGAACAAAAGGAAGTTTTTTATCACATAGCAGACAATACAGCTGTGGAACTCATTGCCACAAGAGGCTATGAAAACCAACAGTATAACTAGCTTCAAATGGAAATTAGACAAATTCTTAGACGATAGAGCAATATTTGCTGTCTAGTAAAGTTTGCCCCTGCTTGCTTTGCCACTTTTGCCACCAGTGGGACTTACCACTGCCTTTACTCCTCGGCCACTTCTTGTTGCTGTAACCACCAGGGAGGGTAGCTACCCTCAGAGCCCTTGCATTGCCATTTTGGCTGCAGGCCATGCACCTAAAGGCCACGCTAAAGGGCCCTTGGGTGTGGCCACTGGGAGGTTGGGGGTGGTGGGACACTGGAGGCTATCACTTTAGATTCTGCAGCGGGTTTTTGTGGGCTATGTTAGTTGTGGGGTGTTTTTTTGGTTGGGGCTTTAGTTGATTGGGGTATTATTATTAACGTTTATTGTTTGGCGTTTGCTTTGGGATGGAGGGATGGGGAGAAGGGAGGGTTCTTCTTCCCCCTGGGGAGAGCAGAGGGGACAGGGTTGAGTGGGGCTCCCCAGCTGGTGAGAGTGGCAGAGTACCCCCATCTGGGTGTTTGTTCCCCAGTAAGATGGGGGTATGGGGATAGTTGGTAGGGGATGAGTGGGGATGTGATTGGGGATGAAGTGGGTTGGAATTGTCCCCTGGTGGTGGTGGTGGGGAACAGGTTGGGAGGAGAGTGGATAGGGAGAGAGATGACTGGGCTGGGGCTCCTTCCCCGCCACCCTGATGGGGACCCAGGGGGCAGGATCTGGGCTGGTGGTGGCCTGCCGGCAGGGGGTACAACAGCACCAATTGGGGTTGTCATGGGGAGGGGGATCTATGGCCCATGTATTTATTATTTTATTTAATCAATCTTGTATTCTGTGCCCTCGTGCCAACAGCAGCTCGAGGCACCTAACAAATCTAATAAAAAATACAATATACAATAAAAATATAAAACAATAAAAGTAATAATATTATAAAACAGTATAAAACCCACAATATGGGGTGACACAAAAACAAAGAAAAAAACCCTCCCTAACCCTCAACCCCCCACCCACCTCCCTCACTGAAAGCCTGACGGAACAGCCAGGTTTTACAGACTCGTCAAAAGGAGAGGTCTAGGGCCAGACGGGCCTCCGTTGGAAGGGAGTTCCACAGCAAAACACCCTCTCCATAGTCGTCCCCCACACTACCCGGGGGACTTTGAGATAGGTGCCCCTGACGGACCGCAGAGTCCAATCCAGAGCCTGGGGAGTGAGAAGGTCCTGCAAATAGGTAGGGCCTAAGCCAAATAGGGCTTTATAGGTGGCACCAACTTCTTAAATCAGGTCTGGAAGATTACAGGAAGCCAGTGCAAAGAACAGAGCACTGGTGTAATGGGCTCACTGTGATCTGTCCCTTTAAGGAGGTGGGCTGCCACTTTCTGCACCAGCGGCAGCCTCCGAACCATCATGAGTAGTCCCACGTAGAGCACGTTACAATAGTCGAGTCTTGAGGTAATGAAAGCATGAATGATAATGCCAGGTCAGAGTCTGAGAAGTACGGCCAAAGCCGCCGTACCAGATGTAATTGGCAAAATGCACTCCTCACCACAGCCCCACTTGGACATCCAGGTGGAGCTGAGAGTCGAGGAGCACCACCAGACTGTGACACTGAAGGAACAGCAGAGGGTGAACCCCATTGATGATGGGGGATGCCAGTTCCCCCGCCCTTACCACCAGCATCACCTCCGTCTTGTCGGGATTCAGCTTCAGACAGCTCACCTTCATTCAATCCCGCTTATCTGCGGGACCGCCTCACTCCCCATGTGCCCGTGCGACCCTTGAGATCATCCGTGAGAGCCTTTTTGGAGGTTCCCTGGGCAAGGTGGGTG
>QEPC01012288.1:619163-629271 GCA_003113815.1 Sphenodon punctatus
GCTGCAACATATTTTTAACATACTTTTCAGACAAAATCACTCGCATTGAGCACAACATCGACTCCGCCATTTCAGAGGCAGTGGCAGAGTCAGAGGTTAGGAATGTCCTGTGCAATCATGTTTTGTGGGATGAATTTCAATCGGTGACATCTACCAAGGCGGCTGATGCCTGTTCAGGCCACAACGTGGAATAGATCTGTGCCCATCCTAGTTGCTCAAGGCCACCAGGGAGACATTAGGGCCGGTGCTGGCCGGGGCAATTAACACCTCCCTTCAGGAGGGGAGGGTGACAGACTGCCTCAAGGAGGCTGTGGTCTGGCCCCTCCTCAAGAAACCATCTCTCAACGTGGATGCCTCGGCGAGTTACCATCCTGTCTCTAACACTTCCCTTTTTAGGGAAGGTTATTGAATGGGTGGTGGCCCAGCAGCTGCAGATACATCTGGACTGCACCAGTTTCTTTGATCCCACACAGTCAGGGTTTTGGCTGGGTTACAGAACAGAGAAAGCATTGGAGGTCTTGGTTGACGACCTCCTAGTACAGCTGGATAGGGGTAGTATGACCCTACTAGTTCTACTGGATCTATCAGTGGTTTTTGATACCGTGAACAATGAGATGTTCGTAACCCACCTACGGGACCTGGTTGGGGTGGACGGAACCATTTTACAATCCGACCCAGGCCCTACTATCTCCTTGTTGTCCAAGTGTTTGACTGCTGTGGGGGGACTCGATGAGGTTGAGCCAAAAGAAGGTCAACCCTGATAAGCCGGAGATGATGTTGGTAGGTGGGGTCGGTGATCTGAGACTACTCCTATTATTGGGGATGTTCACCCTCCATTGGTTCCATCTGTGCGGAGCTTGAGTGTGTTCCTGGACTCGCATCTGTGCTTGGATTTCCAGATGTCAGCTGTGGCCAGGGGCACTTTTCTCCAATTATATCTGGTGAGGAGGCTCCATCCATATGTCTCAGACTCAGACCTCGCCACCATCATCCATGCATTCATCACATCAAGACTGGACTATTGCAATGAGCTCTACGTGGGGCTGCCCATGGTGATGCTTCAAAAGCTGCAGCTGGTGCAAAATGCTGCAGCCCGTCTCCTCATCGGGCTGGGTCACAGGAAGCACATTACACCAGTGCTCCAAGCATTGCACTGGCTTTCTATTGTCTTCCAGGCCCGATTCAAGGTGATGGTTTGAACCTTTAAAGCCCTAAACAGTCTGAGCCCAGCTTACCTGAAGGATCGCCTCACCCCCTGGGCAACCCCTGAAGTCATCCAGGAGTGCCCTCCTGAAGGTCCCGTGCTTTCAGAGGGTCCGGATGGACAGACGGATGTTCTTGGCGTCCACACCGTCACTTTGGAATGCCCTCCCAGTGGACATCTGCCTCAGCCCGAATCTCCTTGCCTTCTGATGATGTTGTAAGACCTGGCTCTTCCATCAGGTGTTTGGCTGGAGAGGGTGGGAAAGGTTTGGTGGGGGGCTTGTATTGACCACT
Source organism: Sphenodon punctatus (assembly GCA_003113815.1). Taxonomy (NCBI): domain Eukaryota; kingdom Metazoa; phylum Chordata; class Lepidosauria; order Sphenodontia; family Sphenodontidae; genus Sphenodon; species Sphenodon punctatus. Next base: position 620,661 of record QEPC01012288.1, read on the forward strand.
ATAAACTTTTATAAATTTGTATGCTCTGTTCTTATGGTTTTGTAGTTTTGTATTTTATACTGTATATTCAATATTTTTGTAAGCAGCTCTGAGTTGCCTTTGAGCGCAAGGGGCGGGGTTAAATAAATAAATAAATAAATAAATAAAATGCATACTAGTTGGAACTTAAAGCCATGGCTACTAGTAATTGAGAGTGGTTAGCAGGTGATGGGTGACACCTCCATTATGTGTACATGTTCTTCTCTCAAGCTAATGGAGCTGGCCACTGTCAGAGACAGGATGCTGGGTAGACAGACCACTGGTCTGACCCAGTATGACACTTATGTCCTTATACTCTTATATGTTATAAGACCCTCTGAGTCTTAATGGGAAGGGTGGGGTATAAATGTGAATGAATGAATGAATGAATGAATGAATGATTCAGAGATACCTGCATGATACAATAGTTATTCCTCCAGTTATGGCAGTTCATAAAAAAATGACAGAAATCAGTTATACCTGGGGACCACAGTTCACTGTGATTTCCTCATTGGCGGCAATGGGGAAAACACACTGAAAACAGGTCCCTGGACCCCACGCCATCCCAATCACACAGTGACTCCCAACCCCTCAGCCTCAGTTCCTCATCTGTAAAATGGGAATGTGTGTGTGTGTTTCTTTCCCTGCGTTCCTCTCACCCGTGACGATCTTAGATTGCAAGTCCCTTGAGCAGGGACCTGTGTCTGACAAAATATATATATTTGGTTTTTTAAAGTGCTGTGTATGCCCTAGTAACCCTATAGAAATGATGATAAGTAGTAGTAGTCATGTCTGTAGCCTCGACTCCGCTACTTTTAGGTATGACACATCATCTTCATTTTTTCCCTAAAAGACAATAGGTATGATTTAGTTTTACTCAATTCAATTGATCTTGAATATGCTCAGTGACCAACAGAGAGTCTACTGAAATCCAAGCAATGAGAGGAGTGTTGTGACGTGTCGATACAGTGAGGGCATGAGGTAGGCAAAGGGCATACTGCCAAACCTTTCAATACAAGAAGCTTTTTATAGCCTGACTTCCTTCCTCAGAGCTTTATCTGAAGGCATGTAAGCAGACACAGAAGAAACACTTTGCTCCTCCCAGTAGCAACAGAGATTCCTTTATATTTGCTGTCTAGTAAAGGTAAATTTATAATTGATATTTTCCAGCAGTTTGGAATGTGAGAGTGCACGAGGAAAGGGAGTTTTTGTTTTCAAGGACTGGACCTCCATTTGCTCTTACTGCCTCTTCCTAGCAGATGAATAAAGTGGAGGCCAATGTTCTATTATAACCTCACATTTATTCCTCATTTGACTGGTAGATGTAATCTTTTAAATACCCCCAGAAGCATTCAGTTACTATGGGAGTAGAAAGGGATACAATACAGATTAATGGTACTAGTTTTTTCTTCCTGGTTGCTTATACATAAATAATCTTGTGTGCTACAAACAAGCAAAAAAGAAACGGATATCCAGACAGAATGCATCTGAAATAGTGTCAGTTTGATGGAGGGGGTGAATTTCTAGAGTAATTTATTTGCACAATTCCTATTAAAATCAATGGCAGTTAGCGAGCTATGTCTTCACACACTGTGCTAAAAATAAAAATAAAAAAAAATCTGCCACCTGAGTTTCAAGATTGCTGAACTTGAGAGCCCACTTATCACACATACAGCTCTAAGTAGAATGAAACATTCAAAGCTGAGACTTTTAAAAGGGTTGATCATGCCAATATTGGGAGAGTGCTTTGTTTAGCTTTGCAAAGAGAAGAGACAGAAATAGAAATAGGAGTGGGGGAAGCAGGTATTGACAAAAGATATTGTTGAAAGCAACTGTGAATCCTGAGCATATTGGGCCATTCCATTACTGCAAGAACCAAAAGGAGGACAAACTGGTCAAGATGGATGAGAGTAAACTCAAGTGTCAAAGCAACGACAGAAAGAGGCATCTGCCCATAATGAAAGACAGGAATGACATAAAGCAAATGCTAGAGTAATATGCAATATCTAGTCAANTATGACAGGAAGGAGTCCTGTCATGGATTGGTATTTGGTTAAAAGATGGGAAACAAAGGGTAGGAATAAATGATCATTTCTCAAGTTGGAGAGAGGTAGACACTGGGTTGCCTCAAGGATCAGTACTGGGACCAATATTGTTTAACTTATACTGAGGTGGCTAAATTTTCAGATGATACCAAATGATTCAAGATAATAAAGAAATAGGCAGACTGTAAAGAATTACAAAGGGATTTTGCATGACTAGGTGAATGGGTCATAATGAAATTCAATGTTGATAATTGCAAGCTGATGCACATAGGGAAAAATAATTGTCACTATACGTACATGATGCTAGATTCAAATCTGGGTACAACCACTAAGGAGAAGGAACTTGGAGTCATTGTGGAAGACATCAGCTCCATGTGCAGCAGCAGTCAAAAAAGAAAACCAAATGCTAGGCATTAAGAGGGGGGTGGGGTATGAAAGAGGTTTATAAAATCATGAGTTACATGGAGAAAGTAAACAGGGAACTGTTTTTTGCCCTTTCTTACAATAAGGGAAGTAGGGAAAATCAAATAGCCTCAGATTTAAAATGAACAAAAGGAAGTTTTTTATCACATAGCAGACAATACAGCTGTGGAACTCATTGCCACAAGAGGCTATGAAAACCAACAGTATAACTAGCTTCAAATGGAAATTAGACAAATTCTTAGACGATAGAGCAATATTTGCTGTCTAGTAAAGTTTGCCCCTGCTTGCTTTGACACTTTTGCCACCAGTGGGACTTACCACTGCCTTTACTCCTCGGCCACTTCTTGTTGCTGTAACCACCAGGGAGGGTAGCTACCCTCAGAGCCCTTGCATTGCCATTTTGGCTGCAGGCCATGCACCTAAAGGCCACGCTAAAGGGCCCTTGGGTGTGGCCACTGGGAGGTTGGGGGTGGTGGGACACTGGAGGCTATCACTTTAGATTCTGCAGCGGGTTTTTGTGGGCTATGTTAGTTGTGGGGTGTTTTTTTGGTTGGGGCTTTAGTTGATTGGGGTATTATTATTAACGTTTATTGTTTGGCGTTTGCTTTGGGATGGAGGGATGGGGAGAAGGGAGGGTTCTTCTTCCCCCTGGGGAGAGCAGAGGGGACAGGGTTGAGTGGGGCTCCCCAGCTGGTGAGAGTGGCAGAGTACCCCCATCTGGGTGTTTGTTCCCCAGTAAGATGGGGGTATGGGGATAGTTGGTAGGGGATGAGTGGGGATGTGATTGGGGATGAAGTGGGTTGGAATTGTCCCCTGGTGGTGGTGGTGGGGAACAGGTTGGGAGGAGAGTGGATAGGGAGAGAGATGACTGGGCTGGNATCTGCTATGGACTTCTTGTGTGATCTTAAATCACACAACTTAAATTGGGTGCCTAAATTAGTGGACAGTTTCAAAAACTGTGCTTCAATCTCTGCATCTTTCATAAAAGAATACTATATTATAATTCACTAATATGCAAGAAAAAAATATTTATTTATTTATTTATTTTTAAAAAGACTCTCTAATGGTAGGCACTATTTAAAAGAAAAATAGAATTCTTCAAACTCAGCCCTGCATGAAGAATGGGATAGATCTGCCATCCCCCTGGGCAGGAATTCTGATCTGAGCTGCTTTTAGACGAGTGGGTCACGATCGTGCAATCCACTCACACGACTTTTGAAAACCCCATGGGCCAGGATTAGACGAGACGTTTCACGTGTTAAAGCCAGTTGTGTGTTCTTTTAAAATAGCGAACGAAATACCCTGACATCAGGGTATTTAGTTCACAGTTTTAAAAGAACGTGCAACTGGCTTTAATGCACGAAACGTCTCGTCTAATCCCGGGAGCCCAGGGGATTTTCAAAAGTCATGTGAGTGGATCGCACGATCGCGACGCACTCATCTAAAAGCGGCCTCAGTCATAATTCCTTCTGCCCCAGGGGAAGATAACTTGTCTTACAGCAGCCTGTTACTGAATGCATTGGCACAACCAAACTGCTGTAGATAGCATGTTAGAGCAGAGGAGTGGCACCTTGGCTCAATCAATCCTTCACTTGCCAGGAGAAAATTGAGGACAAATATCAGTGGGAGAAGCACTAATAAAATGGCGGCAGATATTACTCCTCTGTACAGCCACACAAGGCTGAGTTGCAATCCAGCCCCCCAAATTAAGAATCAAGATGACTTGGAAAGTACGTTTATATATGAAGTGATAAACCACTTTCCCATTTCACTGTGGCTGAAAATTGTTGTTGAAATTATTTTTCATAAAATAAGGCCATCGTTAATATATAGGCTGGTTAGTGATATTTGAACTGAACATGTTAAAAATGAGACAATGTGAATTAACTGCCAAGGGGGTAGCAGGTGAGACTATTATAGTGACTACTTGGAACATAAGACCCTTCATCTTCCCCAGTATTAAAAGTCACTGTCTTGCAGAGGNGGACCCAGGGGGCAGGATCTGGGCTGGTGGTGGCCTGCCGGCAGGGGGTACAACAGCACCAATTGGGGTTGTCATGGGGAGGGGGATCTATGGCCCATGTATTTATTATTTTATTTAATCAATCTTGTATTCTGTGCCCTCGTGCCAACAGCAGCTCGAGGCACCTAACAAATCTAATAAAAAATACAATATACAATAAAAATATAAAACAATAAAAGTAATAATATTATAAAACAGTATAAAACCCACAATATGGGGTGACACAAAAACAAAGAAAAAAACCCTCCCTAACCCTCAACCCCCCACCCACCTCCCTCACTGAAAGCCTGACGGAACAGCCAGGTTTTACAGACTCGTCAAAAGGAGAGGTCTAGGGCCAGACGGGCCTCCGTTGGAAGGGAGTTCCACAGCAAAACACCCTCTCCATAGTCGTCCCCCACACTACCCGGGGGACTTTGAGATAGGTGCCCCTGACGGACCGCAGAGTCCAATCCAGAGCCTGGGGAGTGAGAAGGTCCTGCAAATAGGTAGGGCCTAAGCCAAATAGGGCTTTATAGGTGGCACCAACTTCTTAAATCAGGTCTGGAAGATTACAGGAAGCCAGTGCAAAGAACAGAGCACTGGTGTAATGGGCTCACTGTGATCTGTCCCTTTAAGGAGGTGGGCTGCCACTTTCTGCACCAGCGGCAGCCTCCGAACCATCATGAGTAGTCCCACGTAGAGCACGTTACAATAGTCGAGTCTTGAGGTAATGAAAGCATGAATGATAATGCCAGGTCAGAGTCTGAGAAGTACGGCCAAAGCCGCCGTACCAGATGTAATTGGCAAAATGCACTCCTCACCACAGCCCCACTTGGACATCCAGGTGGAGCTGAGAGTCGAGGAGCACCACCAGACTGTGACACTGAAGGAACAGCAGAGGGTGAACCCCATTGATGATGGGGGATGCCAGTTCCCCCGCCCTTACCACCAGCATCACCTCCGTCTTGTCGGGATTCAGCTTCAGACAGCTCACCTTCATTCAATCCCGCTTATCTGCGGGACCGCCTCACTCCCCATGTGCCCGTGCGACCCTTGAGATCATCCGTGAGAGCCTTTTTGGAGGTTCCCTGGGTTAGGTGGGTGGCCACCGATGTTAGATCTTTTTCTGTGGCTGCCCCTGTGCTGTGGAATTCTCTCCCGGAGTAGACTCAATTGGCCCCCACTCTCCTGTCATTTTGATGTTTACGTAAGACCTCGCTGTTCCGCCAGGCCTTGAGGGGTGGATAGGGTTTTTTTGTGGGTTTTTTCCCCCTGCATTTTATGAATTTTTAACTGTTTTAAATTCTTTTTATATTGTTGTTCGCTGCCTCAGGCTGCCCTGAAAGTGCAGGAGGGGTGGGATAAAAATGTTATATAAATAAATAAATAAAATAAAAAATCCCCCACAGCTACCAAACATCGGGTAAGCACCGAGACTGCCAGGTCTGAATCAGATGAAAAAGAGAGGTAGAATTGGGTGTCATCAGCATATTGATGACACCGAACATCAAACCCTCTCACAACCTCATCCAGCAGCTACATATACACATTGAACAGGAGAGGGGACAGACTGGAATCCTGTGGGACCCCACATGAGAGGTCACAGGGGAAGAGGAACAATCCCCCAGCACCACCGCTGAGTTCTTCTGGCCAGAAAAGAGCGGAACCATTCAAGAACAGTCTCGCCCACCCCAGCTTGGTCCCGCAGGCGAGTCACCAACATCTCATGCTCAACGGTATCAAATGCAGCCAAGAGACCTAACAAAATCAACAGGGTCGAGTGACCCTGATCCCTTTCATGGTGGAGGTCAACAACCAAGTCCACAAACACAGTCTCAGTGCCATAGCTCAGATGAAAGTTGGACTGCGAGGGATCTACACAATGCTTCTGCAGCTGCCGAGCCACTACCTGATCAATAACCTTCTCTAAAAAGGGGAGGCTAGAGACTGGCTGATAACTGGCAAGGGAGTCAATGTCAAGTGATGCTCAGAGACCGCTAGGGCTGAAGCAGCAACCCCTTTTTCCGCTCTGCTATTTCGTCCACCATTTTGAAATTACCTGCGACTTTCCACAGCTTTTCTGCCGGCATTCCTCTAATTCAGAAACTGTCAGAATAATCTCAGAAACTGTCGGAACAAACATTGTTCTGCTACTTCGCAGTGCCGGTGGAAGGGGATGAATGGAAGATAGAAACTGTTGTGACAAACATTGTTCTGCTATTTTCGCAACCGGTGGAAGTAGCAGAATGAAAGTAGCGGAGTGGCAAAAGTAGTGGAATGAACATCTCTATAACACCATGCTGCTCGTTGCAGAAGAGCTTTTTCCATTTGAAAAATCTCCCACAGCAACTTGCCATTTCAGTCCTAGAAGCCGCACCACTGCTTCTTTGAGGCAGCCCAGCACTCTGCCCTCCCAAAGGGAGGCACTGAATACTCTCACCAGCAGGGGCCCCAACATCTCCTAGCTGACCCTGACCAGCCAGGACAAGCATGGGTCCAGTTCACAAAAGGTGGCCCTAACTGCGTCAAGAACATCCTCCACATCAGCAGACGACACCCACTGAAACTGATCCCACAAAACCAGATAAGGCGGGGCTTCCATGACCTCTGGTTCTCCTATTGTATCAGTTGCAATGTCGAAATTGTGGTGAATCCGAGCAATTTTCTTCACAAAACAATCAACATACATGTCACAGCAGGTACTGGAAGGTTCCAGTTCCAGACGGAGGGAGGCCGAACCAATCAGCCCCCTCACCACCGAGAAAATCTCTGCTGGACAAGATTTCACAGATGCTATGAGAGCAGCAAAGAACTTCTTTCCTGCCCGCGCACCCACAGCATAGGCTTTCAAACTGGTTCTATGCTGCAATCTGTCAGATTCAGCATTGAAACCGTACCACTGTCACACTCCAACCACCACCCTTCCCGCTTCAGCCACCATTGATCCTCAGTTAAACAAGGAGACCTGCGGTGCCAATGCTGAGGGAGCGGATGCCTGGGCGCCGTTTGGTCAATGGCCTCAGTGAGCAAGGTGTTCCAAAAAAGCAACAAGGTCATCGAGCAAATGGTTGTCAAGATCAAAGGGTAACTCCCCAAGAGCATTCTAGAACCTCTTTGGTTCGATTAGTCTCCGGGGACGAACCAACCGAACTGGTTCCATACCTCTTCAGGGGCAGACATGCACCGGTAGATTGGTCTGCAGGAGATAAAGGGCAGTGCAGAAAATCAGGTGAAGGCAGTGGCAGCTGGTGGGTTTTTAGGTTAGTGGGGCAGTAAGACTGGCTGGCTTGTCGGCGGCAAAGCCGCCAGTGGTCCAGCAAGCCTAGGGGCGGAGCCTAGCCTAGGGGCAGAGCCAGGGCAACAGTAGGTGGAGCCAGGGCATAACCCAGCACCAAGGAGTTCCCAGGATTAACACTGGATGGACATTACATTACTTAATGCTGGGAACGCTGCTGTGTGAAGCATTGCCACCGGGTAATAGAGAACCCGCTGGGGTCCCATACACTCTCTTTCCCACAAATAAAGAAGCAGACTCTTGCATTGTGCAACTCCACAGAACATCCGGGTGAATGGTTATGTTGCAGCTGTCACTTTCTTAAAATATAAAATAAAAGAAACGATACTAAGGAGGAGGACTGACATGCATTCTAAACAACCATGCAAGATTGGTCACAACCATGCAAGATTGGTCCCATTAAAACCACAGATTGAAACCCACAAATCACCATTCTTTTTACACCAGCTCAAAGATTGGGGGGGAAAAACACAGTTTTCATTCACATTAAGCTTAACATAAATAATTTATAAACTCAAAACACAGGCAAAGTAAGGGCATTTTCAGACCAAACACTCTCCACCCACAACCCACCTACTATACAAGTTACAGGGCTGCAATGCTGCCCTATAGGTGCTCTGTAACATGTATAGTGGGTGAGCAGTGGATGGAAATAGAATGTCTTGTCTGAAATGACCCTAAGAGTAAGACTGTAAGAGACACTGATCTCAGTACATGCCAAGTGATAAGGATTGAATGAAAAACCAAACCACTATGCAGGGGTTTTTCCACTTAGTCCCACTAAATCATGACTGAGATTCAAATTCCCAAACCACAATATCAACA
>QEPC01012288.1:630908-648990 GCA_003113815.1 Sphenodon punctatus
CCCTTAGTCTTCACTTTGCTAAGCTAAACACCAGGCCTGTGGAATACTAGTGCAGCTGGTGTAGGAATGAAGAAGCCTTACTGTAGGATGCATAGCAAGGGACAGCGATTTTTTTCATTTGGGGGACACAGAGCACTGAAACTGAGTGATTTGGGGAGCCAGAGCACTGAAATAAGGGCCAGTACCCCCACCAGTGTCAGTCTCCCCTCCTTGCCAGCCCCCCATAACCTTCCACTCACCCCTGCCAGGCTGCTGAGGATCTGAGTCTGGGAACTCAGCTGTGACAGGCCCCAAATCTGGTGCACTCTGCGCCCCCAAGCCACGCCCCCCAAGCCACAACCCCTTGACCCGTTTCCGGCGCACCGCCGGCTTTGCCACCGGCACAGAGCCACTAAGACTATATTCTCCCAGGCCACTTTGAGTTCCCAATCCACCCTTGCTGACTCACCTCATCACTGGGCTGCTGCTCTTCTGGTCTTGGTCACTGCTCCCTTCTCCTCCCCAGTCCGCCCACTGCTCTGCTGAGCTGGGGACTTCCCTGCTTAGCATTTTCTGAGTGGGGAGAGTGAGGAGGTCTCTTCGAACCTGCATCACCCCCCAATGGGTCTCCCATTCCCAGAGGGACCTATAAATGGGGTGTGCACAGGACCCATGTACACCCCCAATATAGGATCCCTGGAAATGGGGACCCAGTAGGGGTGGTGCAGGCAGGTGGGAAAAGGCCTCCTTGCTCTCCTCCTAATAAGAAAAAGTCAGGGAACGGGGAAGCCCCCAGATCAGCTGAGCAGCACGAGGCTGGGGAGGAGCAGGGAGCGGCAAAGAGTGACCAAACTGGAGGAGCAGCAGCCCAGCAGTGAGGTGAGTCATCCTGGAGAGTCAGGTATCCTGTAGGGTTGCATTTGGGTTCCAATTGGAGTCCAAATGCAACTGGAGTGAGTTGGGCATGGCCGCTAGATTCAATGAGTTGCCTGACTTGCTGGATACCCAGTTGCAGTTCTGTGTACAAATGCTGCCACATATTTATGCAGATTTGACTTTGAAAGCATAGTACAAAAATGCAAAGTTCTTGCTGCCCTTCTGAAACTTCAGTATGGGGATGTCAGGTCCCAGGTGCAAACCCATGTTCTTGAGATGCAGGAGAGGCGCCTATGGGGCCTGCGCCACCTGGTGGACCTTCTACCTGTCTGTAATCCTCCCTTCTATGTTTCCCCCTGTCTCTTGTGTGGCCACGCCCTCTCCCAGCTGGGGCTTGTTTCCCCAGTCCAGGCTCCCAGCTTCCTGATTGGCCACAAATAGTATTTAAGCTCTGGTGTGGCCTCAGGAAGCTGGTGGAGCAACATCTCTTCCCCACTTAGGAAACTTTCTTGGGTGTATCATGAGTTCTAAGCTTTATTTCCTTGTTCCCCCCTTTATCCCTAGTGCTTTATTCCCTTATTGCGTATGGTGGGTCTCAGCTTGACTCCCTACTCCCTCGTTCCCCCCTTTAGCCCTCGTGCTTGATTCCCTTATTGTGTATGGTGTGTTGTGGGTCCCAACTTGACTCCCTACTCCCTCGTGCCCCCCCTTTAGCCCTCGTGCTTCATTCCCTTATTGTGTATGGTGTGTTGTGGGTCCCAGCTTGACTCCCTACTCCCTCGTTTCCCCCCATCTTTAGCCCTCGTGCTTGATTCCCTTATTGTGTATGGTGCGTTGTGGGTCCCAGCATGATTCCCTACTCCCTTGTGCCCCCCTTAGCCCTAGTGCTTGATTCCCTTATTGCGTATGGTGTATTATGGGTCCTAGCTTGTCTCTCTACTCTTGTGCCCCCCCCCTTAGTCGTAGTGCGTGATTCCCGTATTGTGCGTGGTGTCCTGTGTGTCCTAGTTTGTCTCCCTACTCTCTTGTGCCCCCCTTAGTTCTTGTGCTTAATCCCCTTGTTATGTATACGTGTAGCATGTCCAGGCGACTTGCCTACTTCCTTGCTTCCCTCTTAGTCTCGGATACACCGTCCGTCCCTTCCCTCTTGGTGCAGGATCTGACTTCTTCCTTCCAACCTCAATGATTAATTAGATCCTCTCCAGCGCTGGGTTCCCTAGCTGTACAGAGAGTAGGTTCTTGGGTCTCCAAGATGACCTGAGAGGTCTTCTGCTCCGTGAGCTTCTACCTCCTCTGGGTTTCCTCCCCTTCCCTTTCTTGGGGGAGGAAGACCTTTCCCATCCTCGTTCCCCTGATACGCTGCCCCCCTCCCTGACAGGGGACAGGAAAGTAGTCAAACCACAAGTAATCTTAGTAGGACAGGTTTACAGGGAAGGAGTAATGTACAGTTTTAATGAGCATATTCATTAACACTTCATAGTGTCAAAATAACTTTAAATTATTCTGGAGTGATCTACAAAAAGCACAAAAGACTGAAATTTTCCTCAAATCACTCCAACAATACAAGTCGCTTTGAAGTAGTTGGTGCTTGTATCCGTGGAGTGCTTTGAAGAGCAAAACCTTAGTAAGAAAAATTCCATGTTTAAATAACAATATTGATATGGAGATAGATCAAATGTATTATTTCTGAATTGGATACTTCCAAGTAAAATGGAAAGTTGAAAATAGAAATGAGAAAGTTGTAGAGTAGGCATAATTAATTAACTAGACAGAGAATTATCAGTTTCTGTATCACTTCATTGATGCCAAATCAGATTGGAATGTTCCTGACTTTAAAATTTCTCTTCAATAGTGAACAAAGTGGGACTACACTTGTATGTAGTTCACAAATTTAACAGCTCATAACAGAGCCGGCCTTAAGCAGGACCAGTAAAAGCCTCGTGATTGAAAGGGGAGCCAAAGGGAGGACAGTCGTTCTGCAGAACCCTATCTCACCACAACTCTCCCTGTGGTGGCTGCTTGCTGAGGACTCCTGTTTCCCCCTCCCCTACTAGAGTGGGGGAACTCTTCAGGAAGAGGTTAAGGGGGTGGAGCTATAGAGGGTAGGGCAATGCATATACACACACACACACACACACACACACTCCCTCCCAAAAGCCTACCTCTTCCATCAGGCTTTTCCTGGCTCATCATGAGGAAAATTTGCAGCCTCCTCCCTCCCTCAGAATCTCTTCCCTGTAAGTTAAGCACATGCACCTGCATCTTCTCAAACTCAGGAATGTATCCTTGTCTCTCATGATGTTCACCTCTGCCTCTCTTCCCAGATTGTAAGCCCTTTAGTATAGGGCCTTGTCTGTAACTACTGACAGCACAGGGCCAAGTACACTGCTTGCGCTATATAAATTAGACAGACAGAGATCAGGTTGGTCAAATAATTGTAGAGTGAGAGATTGGAGAATTGTCTCTGCATGCCCTCTCTTTAAAGGTCAACAACATTCTGGGACATTCAGAGTAAAGCATAACCGGCACTTTGAAGTACAGCATTGGTTGCGTACAGTCATGCTGAATGGGAGGCAACTTTAAACTTTGTATTGAAGTTTAATCACCCTTATAATGCAGAAATAAAATACTTGTAGAAGAACATAACGTGGCACTGGGAAAACTGTCTGGAGCAAGTAACCTGTATGAAGAGTAGTGAAGACATAGGGTAAAGCCACACAAGCCATTAACCCACTTAGGGCAACATTTTCCCACTTTGGGCAACATTAACTTGTGATACAGCAAATTATATGGCCGGCAGCAGCCAGATGTTCATCCAGCCCCAGGTCAGGGCAGGCAGCTAGCTGCTACACAATGCATCTTTGGAGAAGGCCGGTGACGCATTGTATAGTAACATTGCCCAAAGTGTGTAAATGGGCCCGTGCAGCTCTGCCACAAGGCAGGAACTGAGGATCGGGCCTGTAGGAGGGAGCTGTTTCCACCCACCAACAGCTGACTGCTTGGCATACTGGGAAAGACCTCCTCGCTCCCCCCTCGCTCAGAAAAGCCAAGTGGGGAAGAACCCAAACCTGGTGCCCAAATGTGGATAGGTCAAGTTAGACACCCCAAATTTGACAGGTTGCCCAGTTGCACCTTTAAGTCTAAACCCATTGCAGTCTTGGCATTCCAAAGGTCTGGGTAGGACAAGAGAAAAAGAGAAAGGGGTACAAGAGAGGAGATGTCTAGAGGTAGTCCAGTTGCTGGGTATCGAAGTGCTGTGGGGGTCAGAGGCAGGGACATTAGGGGCTTTGAAAAGCTACTCCCCAAGCCCTTTAAGGAAAAGAAGACCTAAGTCCTTTCTCCCCATATGGAAACTTGTTACACCATTGTCCAGCATATTTTTCAAGCACATTCCACAGGACTTTCATTTCTACATACAACAGGTACTGAAAAGCAATATGTATCAATGTCAAACTCACACTTAAGCACACAACCAGAAAGTGATTTCAGATGCTCTTGCATGAGCATATACTCACATCTGAATGTCATGCATTCAGCATACTTTAGAAATCATTCTGCCTTAGTGATGCTGAGTCACAGTTGAGGTTGGGTGATAGAGTATGAGATTGATAAAGTTAGTCTATGTAATGTTTCCAGTTAGCTGTCAGATGGAGAAATGAAAGTCCTATGGTGTGATAAAGTATGTTATTGACAGTGTCATAAGATGACCGATGTAAGGAGTTCAGGATATTTTTACCTTCTATATTTTGAGGCATATGTAGCCTTAAGTCTGGCTAGTTTTAGGTGTGCTAATGCAACTAGTGTAGTCTTATTAAGTGGTTATAAATCAGGGGGGAAAAAATGTAGGAATAAATTTCACCTCTAGCTGGCTAACACTCTTGTGTTTTATGTATTAGCTTCCCATGCTGTAGTACACTTTCTATAAAAATCAATTAAGTACTATTAGGAGGTAAGGGTATAAGAATCAATCCCATTTAGAATTCTTCCACCTTTTATTTTAAAGGGGGGAAATGCCTTAAAGGGTTTGGGAAGTACCTTCAATTTCCCTTGGCACCATTCATACAATAATTTCTCTTGGGTGTAAAAATGTACATTTTTCTACACAGCCAAAATACTGGCTGAGCTCAGACTAATTTAAAAATTCTGACTTAGTGGCCTGGTGCTAAGGATCCTGGTTTAATCTCAATTTATATCTTCAGATGAAATTCAACACTTCCAAGTGTACACTTCCTTCTGTATAAGGGGCCATGATCCTTATCAAAACTATTTTGAACTGCATAATACACAAAGGCTATATATTGTATTTAATTCATGGCTTTAAAAGAATGCACAACTGGCTTTAACGTGCGAAATGTCACGTCTAAGGGTGCTTTTACACGAGCGGATCGCTGTGGCGCGACCCGCTCATGCGATTTCAAAATCCCACAAGGCAGGATTAGATGAGATGGAAGTCCGGGATCACGCACATTGAAGGTGGTCGTGCATTGTTTGCAGACTGCAAATTAAGTACCTTGATTGTGAGGTATTTAATCGCGGTCTGCAAATAATGCGCAACCGCCTTCAACATGCATAATCCCAGATTTACGTCTCATCTAATCCCGCCTTGTGGGATTTTGAAATATCATGCGAGCGAGCCGCACCATGGTGACCCGCTCATGTAAAAGCGCCCTCAGTCCCACATGTGGCATATTTACATGCAGCATGATTTTATGTAGCGTGTTCGCTGTGCATATCTAGGAGCGGTCTTTATCTACAGATTAGAGAAGGGAATTAATTTTTAAAGGCACATTTACAAAAGTATATGCATTATATAACATTTCATAGCTCTGGTAAGGGGTACAGCCACACAATAGGGCAAATTGGCCATAGGAGGCACCAGGAAAAATCCTGTTGGGTTACTGCCTCCCATGATGTCATGGGGCTGGTCCAGGCCAAGCAAGACCATGCCAGCGTCCATAGAGCAAGGCTGGCCCAGGGACAGCGGCCAGCCGGCCTACAGAAAGTCCAGCAGACTACGGGGGGGAGGGCCGGGACCTACAGGGGGGCTGAAGGGCTTTGTCCCCCCCCCCCGGGATTTCATCATCCAGCTGCGCTGCTCTGACAGGCCCTGTTGGGAGTGGCCAGGAAGCTGGAAGCGTCCAAGTGTGGGTGAAGAGAGAGTGGTGCTGCAAGAATCTGCTGCTGGTGATGCCACCATGTGGGATGCCTGGTCAGGCCCACCCACCGAGTCTACAGTCTGGGGATTTTGGGGGGGAGAAGGGGCTGTGGGCCAGGTCTGGGGACATCTGGGGGTGACAATTTTGGAGTGAAGGGGGCATGTGGGGGGGACTCACTTTGCTATTTTTTTTCAAGAGAGAGATTTGGGTTACCTAGTTTGATCATGTAAGTGTTCAATTTTGAGGTTGGCTCCACGTACACGGGTCACTTTCAGAATATTTTCCAGGGCTGTTTTAAATTCCCAATCTGCCCCTGCCCACAATGCACTTACCGCACCTTGAAGAGTCTTACCATGCAATGCATTGTGTGCCTGTTGGCTGCCAGATGTTACCCCCACCAAGTAGCGTACAGCTGACTGCTACACTCTGTGTCCTCAGAAAAAGGTCAAGGCCATAGCACCTACCAGACTTACCCAAAATGGGGTAACGCTGCTCAAGGCATGGTAGCTCATGTGCCCAGTCATCTGCCCCACCATGTGGCAAGATCCACTGAGGGACTTTGAACAGCAGCCACCACATCACAGCCGGGGGCAAGACAGGAGTCGGGAGGTGGGACAGGGCCAAACACCCAGTCATGTGACTAGAGCCTCAGCCTGCCCTGTGACATGCCAGGAGGTCCAATAGCGGCCTGTTTACCCAGCTTCCCACAGGGGGCTGATTGTCTGCCCTGCTCCAGCCCTGCAGTGTGACAGCTATGCTTGCCTGCCACAGGGCCATGCATGGATCAGACCCTCCACCGCTCATGTGACTGCATGCATGGTGTTTCAGACAAAGTCAAATGTTGGTACACTCAGGTCAATCAGCAACAGACCGGGGTATCATTCTGTGCATTTTTTGCTAAGGGAAAATAAGATTTTGGAACCAAATAAATATTACAGCAGGCAAATAATTCACAAATCATTTATCCCCTTTGCTGTTCAATTATCTATTATCAGATGGGTTTTTCCTGCTCTCTGAGCACATGTGTGTTAATATTTTTAATTTAACATTTCTAATAGTGTCCAAACATGTTTGACACATTCTGAAACCGAAGATACGAGTCCTACCTTGGGGGACTAACTGACTAATAATAAACACGATGTAATTGGAGTAAAAATACAGTTGGGAGGAGATTAAAAGAGTCAGGACAGATGTAACACCAACAAGAGCACAGCTTTATATTATTAAGAGCAAACACACATTTTAGTTGGTAAACCTTTGGGATCTATTGAGGCAGAAATGAGCCTTATGGAGAAATGTGAAATAGAAGATGATTGTTGCCTTGCAGATCAGATGAAGAAGTGTATTCCAACCATGGGAAATATGAAAGAAATGGAAAAGAGATGTTGGAGCAAATGGACATATGCTGCTGGGGTACCTGGGATTATAGGTCAATGTTACTGGAGACAGCGAAGTGGGAGCCTCAACTATGGCGAGCCTCTAGGCACATACAGGGGAGCGCGGGAGGGGGCACAAAAACTGGAACATGATGCAATGGACAAAACATATAGTGAAGGGGTTCAAAGAAGTGTGTGATATCCTCATATCAACCAATTGGCAAAAAACCATTCTTTTAGCAATAGTGTTCCAACTTCCAACCAAATTAATGAGGCTGGAGAGAGGGCAACATTTTTTATAAGTTATCAGAGAGAATCTGTGTCTCTTATTCCATTGTTATCCTGCCTTGGAGCAGGGGGTCAGACTAAATGACCCTTCGGGTGTCTTCCAACCCCACAATTCTATGATTCTGTAGGTGGAAAATGGCAATAATCAAGACCAAAAATGGATAGGACAAAACAAGAGTGGAGAGGCAGATTTATTAGCCATCAGTATTTAAATATTGATATAACTATACAGATATAACTATAACTATATAGATATAATATTGAGATCTATGCGAGTAGATAGGATTTCCAAAGAAAGACAATAAAGAGAGAGACGGTGAAGGCTAAGAAAAGAAAGATGCAGAGGAGACAAAAGGAACTACAGGGATACATTGAAGAATGCAGATATGAGCAAAGGTGTAAAAAGGAAAAACTAGGAGAATATATATTTATTTATTTACACCCTGCCCCTTCTGCAAAGCAGCTCGCAGCGGCTTACAATTTAAAACAAAAATATAAAACATATAAAATGCAAATATGAAACCATTTTAGGGGGAAGCCATAAAAAAATATAAACATAAAACAAAAACCCACCCACCCTAGCCCTCAACCCCCCCCTCATCCTATCCCTCCCTCCATCACTCAACCGTCCCCTCCACCAAATGCCTGAGAAGCGAGTAGTGTTGTGAAATACAACAGACAACAGAACGTCAAGGAGGAGGATGTGGCAAAGAATTTCAAATAGGAGTTTCTGCAACTTACTGCATGACAGGGAGTAGGCTATAAAAAGGGTGATGTGCAGCATATATCCAAACCACTGAGTTTGGAATTTTGACTTAAATGGGGGCAACAATTTAACTAAGAGAAAGCACAAAAATCAATAAGACTGAAGTAGTTATTCATATTTGAGCGAGGGTACAATCCTGTGACTATTTAGCACTTGTGCTAAGTTAGCACCAGCACAAGTCCCACTGATGTAATGATATTCCCAATAGTGCGAAGAGCTAGTGCATATGTTAAATTGCCGCAGGTTCGTAATGTCATGACATTTTGTCCTATTTGAACATTTAAAAGGGGGAGACAATGAAAAAAAAGCTGGTTTTGAACATGACGTTTTAATGATAGTGGGGTGTATGGTAATGCCACTTTCTTCCAGTGCTTAATAACCACTGTCCTTATTGTTAGGAAGAACCTAATACACGTAACTCGCCCCCTCCCCCCCTTTTTGAGCAATCTAAAAGAGAAGCAGTCTAGGACACCCATGTGGAATGTGATGCTTGCTGGAATCATGATAACTTCTATAGCCTCCTTCTTTGTATCCCCTCATGCAGGACACCTGGCTTGTTAGTAATCAGTAGGGATGGGAATTTCAGTTTTGGATAAAACCAAAAGTACCCAAAAATGGCCATTTCGGATTAAATCAAAAATTTGGGTTCTTTTTCGGTTTCGGTACTATCGGATCTCTTACATTGATTTTTCTACCAGATTTTTAACATTGTGGTTTGTCCCACATTGAAAAAACGCAATGTTAAAAATCTGGTACAAAAATCAATGCAAAAGATCCGTAGTACTGAAACCGAAAAAACCCCCAAATTCATGAGAACCGAAACCAAAATTGATCGAAACCAAAATTTTGCCCATAGTCCCATCCCTAATAATCAGGAATAGCCCGCAGATAGATTAAGGAACAATTAAGACATCAAGCTCTCTCTGTTTCCATAACTACCAGGAGCATGGGTCCCTTCTGTTTAGCAAAGTGCCCTGATTCCAACTAAGCAGAACAAGCCATCAACCTCACCTTGAAGTGATCAAGGCATGCCCTCCTCCCTGCACCCGCCACCCTGTCATCTAATTCCCAACTCCTCCACCCAGTGTCCCCCGCATACCTGAGTGATCTCTGCAATAAACAGATTTTTTATTGTCTGGGGGAACGGGGTTCAGGGAGTCACAGCGCATCATGTCTCCAGACTTAAGATCCCAGACACTCATGTGCCTTGATTAGAGAAGTAGGTTAAATTCCCCAAATTGATCATTTCTGAAGCACTCACCTGGACATTGGGACCCCACTCCATGGGTGACCAAGTGGACACGCATGGAGAAGGCACACTTAGTAAAATTCCATTCATCAACTAAATGGTGCTTGATATTAGAGCCAGACTTCAAGTTTTTTCATATTGGCAGCAGTTAAGATATACAGCTAATGACAGACTACTCTATTTGAGCTGGCTATAGCAATCAGAAATGAGATCTTTTAAAATGTGGAGGACCCGGTTAAATAGAATATTAGTAAAGGCAGGGTTTTCTTTGGAGTTATACCAGGGCTTTTCACAAAAGGCTGCCATCAAAGTTTTTAGAGCCCGTATAAAGGATATACATATACAAGTGGATTCAGCTCTTATTTGCAATTCCCGGGTGGCTCCATATTATGGAAAGATTAAGTCTATTTACCAATGTGAAGCATATCTGGTTGAAATAACAAATTATACCTCCCGGAGGGCTTTAACCCTATCCCGCTTTCAAATGCTCCCCATTAAACTTGTGGAGGGTAGGAATAATGATATTTCCTATGAGCTAAGATTTTGTTTGTGCAAAAAACATGTGGAGGGTTTACAACATTATTTATTTGACTGCCTACTTACAGAAGAAGTTCGATCTAGATATTTAAGAGTAATTATGAAAGGGAAAAATCACTGGGATGTGTGTTGAAAAATTGCATACTTACTGGCAAATCCTAATAGGGATCTTTTGATTAAAGCAGCAAATTTTATGCATGCGCAAGCAGTCAAAAGGTGTAATCTGATGTAGACATTCTGGGGGACAATAGTTTATTTTGTAATTGGCGCCACTTTGGCATATATCTGTATGTTCTAGTCTTATCCAAGAATGATAGCGTATTTGCAATAGGTTAATTTAGGTGAAGAGATCATATAAGGAACTTATAACGGTACCTTGTGTGTGCTATCATAAGGAGCAATTTGAAGTTGATATTTTGGAAGATAATAGTTTATTCTTTAATTGGTGCAGTTTTGGTATATGCTTGTATGCTTTTATTTAAGTATGGGTATTTTCAGATGTTACAAAATTGCTGCTAACCACACTGAACCACAGTGGATCCGGTGTGGTGGCAGCAATCTCAGGAAAATTTGTTTTCTCCTGACCAGATGTTCACCACAGAGAACACTCAGCCGGGATCAAACTGACCACGGTTCTGGAGGTGAGGCCGGCCTCACCTCCAGAACCATGGTTAGTTTGGCCACCACCCAGGATGGGGCTGGGAATGACTGTGGGTAATGACTGTTACCGAGCCCCGCCCTGGAATTAGGCCCCAACCACAGGATGGGTGCAGCGGCCTGATTGTCCGCTGAGCATACCCGACTCCCTAAGAGCGGGTGTCCGTGGGAGGGGGGGCAGAGCCATGCAGCTGCACATCACACTGCTCGGCCCCACACCCTCCCAGATTCCCTACAGTAATCAGGGCGGTGCATCTAAAGAACGGCACCAGCTGCAATGGAACGAAGCCCGGTGGGGGGGTTCAGCGTGGTGGGGTGGGAGGCCCAGCACATCTGAAAATAGCATATTTGTAAACCTAAGAATGGGCAATTGGGGTTGGAAGATTATATAAATATAAATATAAAGTATTTCATGATGAGGAATGGTACTGATTATTACATAATTGGGCACTGAGAATGTAATAAGTTGCAAAATGTAAGTTTTTATTTTCTCTTTTTTTGTAAAAGTATTGAATACTGTTTTCGATTTTATTCTTGCTGCAACCATTGGTTGAGACAATAAACTGTTTACTTATTTAACTAGATGGTGCAGAAAAAAACAAAAGAGAAAAGGGAATTAGAAATGTAATTTCTGTAGTTCAGCACTTTGGGCTTAGTGAAGTAGACATAAATCTCCATTCCCCTCAATTTTATCAGAAAACAGTTATTTACTCCAGGAAGTTTGCTTGAGAAGTTCTGAAGAATGGAAATATGCTGGAGTTTCTATGTGCTCAGAATCCCTTTGAGAGCCCACCTATTTAACCTTCAGATGCCTTGGTTTCTACAACAGTAAAAACATATTACGCCACTTTCTTGTGTTACCTTCAGAGATGCAGGTTGCAGCAGAAATATTCATGAGGGCAATCGTGGCCCTCATGCGTGAATTAACGCATGTAAGAATATGAAATTTCACGTTTATGCTGCAAGAACACTCATGCATGACTTGGTGCCCCCAATATAGCTTTTTCAATCACAGGGTGCTCTCACTCATGGCATAAAAGAGGAATAGCACATTCCTACATGTGCTAATTCCTAGGGGCGGGAATCCTGGTTCTCCCAAGATCCGATATTGCCGGTATTTGGGTGTATCGGCTTAATCCGATATTTACCTGTACCGGCATACCTGATTTTTAACACTGGCCATGGTACCGGATTTTTTACATTGCGGCCATTGAAGTCAATAGCTGCAATGTAAAAAATCCAGTACCACGGCCAATGTTAAAAATCCGGTATGCCAATGCCAGTAAATCCGGTACCAGGGAGATCCGATACCGGTACATCCAGTATCCAGTATTCTCCCCGGTGTCCCACTCCTACTAATTCCCATGAAGATACAGTCATGATTGTCCTCATGGATGTTCCCCCTCCCCTGGAAATGTGAGAAAGAAACTTTAGTGTTGCTGTGATGCTTAATTTATTAATTATTCAAAAATCCTGAAAACATTACAAAATGGAAGGGATGTGCGAACGCGGTTCAGAAGTTCAGAGTTTGGACCGAATAGTTTGGTCAACCGAACCGAACTTTCGAACTGAACTCGAATTCAACCAAACTGTTTGGTTGAATTCGAACCAGTTTGGAAGGCCCCAAAAAATGGTTTTTAATGTACGAACTCGGTTCAGAAGTTTGGAATTCAACCAAACTTGAATAGTTCGGTCGACTGAACCGAACTTTCGAACCAAACTCGATTTTCGAACCGAACCAAATTTCCGAACTTGGTTCTGTTCGCACATTCCTAGAAGGCACTGAGCATGTCATCTCTGTCATTTCAAAAATTATTGAAACAAATTTTGTAAAACCAAAACAGCTCCAGCTGAAGCAGGTATAACTTCAAGAGAATACAATATTTTAAAATATGGGTATCTTTATATATGAATTATCCTTACATTATTGGACACATCCAGTTTGCAATATTGGTATAAAGTGTCCATTGCCATTTCTTTAATTAAAATAAACCAGTATTGTTTTCCACTTCCACTTAACCCATTCCCATAACAACTGTGAGCTCATTTACCCTTGAAACTGATTATAGGTTCTTTAATCTGTCTGTCTTCTCCTCTACCAACACATTCACACAACTGCTGATTTTCCTACATTTCAATGGCCCTTCCCCTCTCTACTTCCCTGTAGTATTTCCTACAATGCAATGAGTATGGAGGAATACCCTTGTGATATCCTTGTTTGCAATGTCCTGGAATTAGTATGAAGCACAAAACAGAGGATGAAGTCCTGGCTGTAGGCCTCCTTAGTTATGGTCACACTCTATGGTCACACTCAGAGGCAGAAAGTACCAAACAGAAATGGTGTATAAGGGACCGAAGTCTTCTCTGGGTTAATCAAAATCACACAATACTATAGCTATTTGCTAGAAACCAATATTTGAAAAAAAACATTTGCAGGGAATAAGGGATCAAAAAGCACCAGAAGTGGTATAGATTTCACATAATACTCAGAATGTGGGTTTGGATCTCTACTGTCAAAAAAAAACCCCAAGAAAAACAAAAATCTGGGAAGATGCTAGAGCAAATAATAAAACAGGTCACTTTGTAAGCATCTTTATGACAATGCAGTATGCAGGCATGAATTTCTCAGAAATAAGTCTTGTGCCAGACTAATCTCGTCTCTTTCTTTGATAAAATACCTAGTTTAGTTGATGAGAGGAATGTTGTAGACTAAGTAAATAAATAAAGTTCCACATGAAGTCAGTTCCCATTGACAAGCTGGTAATGTGTGTGGGTTGAAAACACTATAATAAGGTGGTTTCACACCGAGTTGAAGAACTGTACTCAAGGTGATTATCAATGGGTGTTTTTAAATGAGCAAGATGATGGCGGTGGGGATCTGACTATAACATCTTATAACAGGGTGGCTCTGCCGTGGAACACCCACGCAGGTGAAGCGCGTGGTGAGGGATTCAAACTGATGGCTCCTAACGTGCCTACCACAGTCACAGAGGCAGCCCCCACAGACTCCACCTGCCATGGACCATGGGGTAGAAGAGGGAATGTTTCAGACTGACTTTTGGAAGCGACGTCAGTTCCCCAGTGCTCCCAGCCAGTTCTTGTGACTTGCAACTACCACTTCCTGTCAGTGGGAAGGGGAAGGGAAAGGGAGGAAGGCCACCCACGCACCTCACTAACACACAAAGGCTCTGCTCTCGTTCAACGGAGGGAAAATGGCCCGTCAGGATAGAGTGTGGGTCAATCCGAGTGCTTGTGCACATGGAGCTTAGACCCCTATCATCATAGGGCGCAGAGCGGTATGACAAGGAAGGGAACCCAGTCTCTCGGTGCTCACACAGGGGGGGGGAAGGCACGGCGATCCAGTGAGGAGGTGTAGGGTTGACAGGGAAGGGGGCCCTGGTCCAGGAGGGCAGGGGATACAGGGCTTGCACACACGGCGATAAGGAAGGGGGGACCCCGAGGGGGAGAAGGAGGGGGAACACCCACACAAGCCCGCAGGCCCCTTCATTCACCCTTGCACCCAGGGAATCACAGGAGAGGGGAACACGCGTGAAACCAAACAGACCAGGGAATTACAGTCACTCGAGGCAGCGCAATCAGGGTAGGGTCGAGGGATAGGGGGAAACAATGCACACCAAGGCTCAATCAGTAACAGTCAAGTATCAGGTACTTAGCTCGCAAAAGGGGGCCAGTCTCTCCAGGCGTCTCGCTCTGTTCACCGGCGCTGTTGCTGCATCAGCGCCGGCCTTTTAACCTGTAGCTCCGCCCCCTGTGCGTGCCTGGAGGCGCGCAGAACGTCGCAACGGGGGGCGTGGCTCTACAAGGTCCCGGGGGTTGTCAGGGCCGCCCGCCGCACCGCCTGCATCCCTGGAATCCCTGGCAGCTGCGTGCGGGGCCGGTGTCTGTGCCCCAAGCCCCTCATTGGTCGTGGGGGCGGGGCCCTGCCGCTCCGAAGGCAGCCGCCGGACCAAGAAGTGGCTCCGGCGACTGACAGTACCCCCCCCGAAGGCCCCCTCCCCGCCCGAGACCCGAACGAGGTTTAGCAGGGTGGCGGTGGTGGAAGAGGCGGACGAGGCGGGGAGCTGAAAGGTTTGTGGCTGGTTCCCAGGAACGCTCTTCAGGACCGAAGCCCTGCCAGTCGATAAGATAATGCAAACGCCCTCGATGTATCTTGGCATCCAGGATAGCATGGACTTCATAGTCAGGGCCAGCCATTCCGGTGTCCATATCCACGTCGTTGCCTGAGGGGCTGGCCCCGACAGGGGTAGCTGCTGGTTTAAGGAGGGATACATGGAAGGTGGGGTGAATACGTAATCGGGGCGGAAGCTGAAGGGTGTAAGTGACAGGGTTAACCTGTCGAAGGACCGGAAAGGGTCCAATATATTTATAGTCAAGCTTTTTCGATGGTCTTTTAGACGGATAATGTTGTCGACTGAGCCATACCAGGTCCCCAGGTTGGTATTGTGGTGCAGGTCTGCGATGACGGTCAGCATAATCCTTATATTGTTGCCGGGCTTTCATTAGCGTGGTTCTGGCAAGGGAGTGGACTTGCTGGAGTTGCTGCACTAAGGCTCCTGCTGCTGGTACTGTGGATACTGGGAGAGTCGGAAAGGTCATTTGGGGGTGGTAACCATATGTAGTGAAGAAGGGGGAATTTCCCAAGGAGGCATTTGGTGCATTATTATATGAGAACTCTGCCAGGGGCAACCAGGAGTACCAATCGTCTTGAAGGTAATCAACGTAACATCGAAGGTATTGTTCGAGATTTTGATTGACTCGTTCTACTTGTCCGTTTGCTTGTGGATGATAGGCCGTGGAGGGCTTTAGCTGTATTTGCAGGGTCTTAAACAAGGTGGTCCAGAAGCGCGACACGAATTGCGTTCCACGATCACTCACTACCTCGGTGGGCCATCCGTGCAATTTTACTACATGCCGTATAAAGAGGAGGGCAGTCCGCTGCGCTGTTGGAAGTCCTTTGCATGCAATGAAATGGCCCAATTTTGTGAAGTGGTCGACCACAACGAAGATCGTATTATACCCTCGCGAAGGGGGTAGTTCAACAATAAAGTCTAACCCGATGGTTCTCCAGGGCCCTGATGGAGTGGTAGAAAGTTGTAGAAGACCCACGGGGGCTTGTCTTGGTACCTTGGTGCGGGCGCACGTGGCACAGGCCTGTACATATTGTTGGACATCTTTTGCCATGGATGGCCACCAGTATTGGCGCTGAAGAAGAGCCAATGTGCGTGCTATGCCTGGGTGTCCTGCCAGCGGTGCATCGTGATGTGCCCACAAGACCGAGGCTTGACAGGATGGAGGTACTACCACACACTGATCCTTTTTTAGAAGCCCGTCTTCCTGCGTATAGGCGGGGTCCGTGGGGGTCGTTAGTTCTTGCGCAGAGGCTTGCTGTAGCTGGGTAAGGGAAGGAATGGTGGCGGCAAATACCCGCTGCTCCAGAATGGGTCCGCGTAGTGGCGGTTCTATCTCCTTTCCTTCATGATACCGGGAAAGGGCATCTGCCAAAAGGTTCATTTTCCCTGGCCGATACTGGATAGTGAACAGGAACCGGGCGAAAAACAGGGCCCAGCGGGCATGTCGGGGATTAGTAATTTGGGCAGTTTGTAAAAAGGTTAGGTTTTTGTGGTCTGTGGTAACCGTGACGGGGTGTGCTGCTCCTTCTAAGTAATGTCTCCATGTGTCAAATGCGGCCTTGATTGCCAACAGCTCTCGGTCTAGAATGGAGTAGTTTCTCTCCGCCGCAGACAACTGACGGGAGTAATAGGCACACGGCAGTATTTCCTTCTTTTCCGTTTGTTGCAATAGTACCCCCCCTATGGCAAGGCTGGATGCATCCGCCTCAACGTAGAAGGGCTTGGAGAAGTCAGGGTGCTGTAAAAGGGAGGCCTTCATGAATGCCCCCTTTAAGAACTGGAAACTGTGTTCCTGTTCATGATTCCAGACATAGGGGCGATTCTTTTTAAGGAGTTGGGTGAGTGGGGTTGTGATTTCCACGTAGTGAGGGACGTACTGGCGATAGTAATTGATACTGCCAAGAAATCTTTGGAGGGCTTTGACTGTCTTCGGGGGGGGGCCATTGTTGGATGGCCTGTATCTTCTTCTGGTCCATCCAAATTCCAGCTGGACTAATCACAAATCCCAAAAATTCAATAGTGGTTAAGTGGAACGCACATTTTTCTTGCTTACAATACAAATGATGGTGTTGCAAACGTTGTAGTACTTGGCGGACATGACCAACGTGCTGTGTGTATGAGGGGGAGAATATGAGGATATCGTCCAAATAGGCGATGACAAAGGTATCCAGGAATTAACGCAAGACATCGTTTATGAGGTGTTGGAAGGTGGCCGGAGCGTTAGCCAGGCCGAACGGCATTACTAAATATTCAAAGTGTCCATATCGAGTACGGAAGGCCGTCTTCCATTCGTATCCTTGTCTAACTCGTACTAGATTGTAGGCGCCACGAAGGTCCAACTTCGTAAAGAGTTGTGCTCCTTGGAGCCGATTCAACAGTTCCGGAATCAAAGGTAAAGGATAGTGATTCTTGATCGTAACGCTGTTTAGGCCTCGATAATCAATGCAAGGTCTTAACCCTCCGTCTTTTTCAGGCACAAAGAATATGGGTGCCCCTGCGGGCGAAGTGGAATGTCGGATAAACCCGTTGCGCAACGCCTCATCGAGGTATGTCCGGAGTTCCGCGAGCTCGGGCTTTGAAAGGGCGTAGATACGTCCGAAAGGGGGTTTGGTCCCTGGAAGTAATTCTATGGGGCAGTCATATGAGCGGTGCGGCGGCAACTGAGCTGCCCGTACCTTACTAAAAACCTCCTGGAACCCCTGGTATTTCCTAGGGAGAGTCGAGGAGGATGGCGTGGCCACTACGCCGATGGTTGTTGATTTCTGGCTGGGGGGAGTCGGTATTAGGCAGTTTTGGATACAATAGGGAGCCTCAAAGTACAGCTGTCGTCTTGCCCACTGGATTCGGGGCTCATGCAGCATCAGCCAGGGGAGGCCCAGAACAACAAGGAACAAAGGGGTGCAGACCACATCAAATGTAAGGAGTTCTTGATGGTGTCCTATCGCACAGGGCAACGGGAGGGTCTGTTGTACGATGGGCCCTGAGATGAGTGGCGAGCCGTCTATAGTGTGGACGGCCTCCGGGCGTTCCTTGGGTTGTACTGGCAC
>QEPC01012288.1:656631-671236 GCA_003113815.1 Sphenodon punctatus
CGCTCTACGTGGGGCTTCCCTTGTTCTTGGTTCGGAGGCTGCAGCTGGTGCAGAATGCGGCGGCTCGTCTTCTTACGGGGACCGGCCGCCAGGAGCATATTACACCGGTGCTCCGAGCTCTGCACTGGCTGCCGATAGCGTGCCGAGCCAGGTTCAAGATGTTGGTGATGATTTATAAAGCCCTACATGGTCTCGGCCCCTCTTACCTTAGGGACCACCTCACCCTTCGCGCCCCAGAGCGGCTCCTGCGGTCCGCCGGGGGTGCCTTCCTGGAGGTCCCCTGTGTTAAGCGGGGGGCCACGATGGAGAGGGCATTCTCTGTGGTAGGGCCACGGCTTTGGAACTCCCTTCCGGAGGAAGCTCGCCTGGCTCCTAGCCTATTAACATTCCGGCATAGTTGTAAGACCTGGCTGTTCACCCAGGCCTTTGGGAGGGAGGGGTAGAGGAATGTTTTAGTTCCCCCACCTATTTATATTTATATTGAGTTTTTGCCCTGTTTTAATATTTTAATATGATTGTGAATTTTATTGTATGTTTTAATGCTGTGAGACGCCCCGAGCTGCGTGGCAGGAGGGGCGGGGTAGAAATTTATAAATAAATAAAATAAATAAATAAATAAATAAACACGGTCGCTTCTTGTTCACTGAAAAGAGGGGCATAGGCCTGATAGGCTGAGGGTAATCCAGGAATATCACGGTCTGGCATGGTGGTGCACCCGGTGGGGGCGAGGTTCCCGGCCTTGGGAACGCGACTACTGGGCTCCAGGACCTGTAAGGTGTGCCACTGCCAGTCGATGGTCGGGTTCCATTGTTCAAGCCATGGGATCCCTAGGACAACGGGGAAAATAGGGGTGCACGCGACATCCAATTGCAGGGGTAAGGAGCGTCCCTGGATCATCAGGGGTAAAGGGGGATCTGCCGAGTAATCGGGCCCGAGACCAACGGGGACCCATCAATAGAGTGGATTACCTCCTTCCGTTGTCGGGGTTGCTGTGGAATCTGGTGCCGCCGCACGAACTCTTCGTCCACAAAGTTCCCTGAGGCTCCGGAATCGACCAAGTCCCAGGCTACCAGGGTTCGAGCAGGGCCAAGGCCCAGCATCATGGGTATCTGGAGGTGTGGTCTCCTCTCCAGGTAGTTGGAAACCTGGAGAACTAACAGCGCCAGGGGTGCGTGGTCATGGCTCAAGAGACCCCCTACACCTCTCGAGCCTAGGCTTTTCCCACCTCTCGTCGGCTTCTAGGGGCTGCAGGGCAATTCCGGGCATAATGTGAGCCTTCCCTGCAGTAATAGCACAGGCGGGATAGGCGTCGTCGCTCCCTCTCTGCGGTTGTTAATGGTCCTCGGGAGGCCCCAACTTGCATGCGCTCTACCTCTTTGCTGCGGGGAGGATCTCCTCGACTCCCCCCGTTGGCCACAGGGCATAGTGGCGGGCCTCAGTAGGTCTCGCTCTGGCATTCACGACGCCTTTCATTAAGTCGTTCCTCGATCTGCAAGGACAATGTTACCAATGCCCCCCAAGTCTTGGGAAGGGTCGTAAAGGCCAGCTGGTCTTTAATTTCTTTGCTTAACCCTCGCTTAAACATCACACGAAGAACATTATCGGGTCAATTTAAATCTACCGACACCTGCTGGAATTTTGTCACATAATCCAGCAGGGGGCCTTTTCCTTGCTTCAAGGTCGTAATCACAGTTTCTGCATCCTGAATTTGGTTGGGGTAATCGTACAAGAACTTGAACTCCCGCATAAACCCCTCGTAATCCTCCAGGAAAGGGCTGTTGCT
This sequence comes from Sphenodon punctatus, assembly GCA_003113815.1. Taxonomy (NCBI): domain Eukaryota; kingdom Metazoa; phylum Chordata; class Lepidosauria; order Sphenodontia; family Sphenodontidae; genus Sphenodon; species Sphenodon punctatus. Next base: position 658,415 of record QEPC01012288.1, read on the forward strand.
GGTAAGGAGTGGGGTAGCCCATGCTAAGGCATGCCCCTCCAATAACCCGATAATGAAGGTGAACTTTCGAGCATCTGTATCGTAGGTTCGGGGTTGAGTCTTAAAGGTTAATTCACATAAGGCCAGGAACCCCTGAAACTGCCGGCGTTCCCCAGTGAATTTGGTAATTGTGGGTCCCTTGGGTTCCCGGGGGGCCAAGGCGACGACTGCTACTGGCACAGGGGACGGCGGTGGCGGCACCAATACTTGGGCGGTTTCTGGCCCTCATTGCTTCTTGAGGTCTTTGACCTCCATTGCTAAGGATTGTACGGAGTGGGCCAAGTCCCTAACTTCAGCAAGTAATTGCTCCATGGGAAGGGGATAGGTGCTGGTGATAGGGCTGGGTTTCCGGGGAGACGGGACCCTCACGGGAAAGGGGCAGCCCGAGAACCAGAACTGCCACTCTGCCCAGGGGGACCTTGGCAGGGAAGGAGCGTTGCCTGAAAAAGGACCCCTCAGGTTCTTATATGGTGGTTCTGGAAGGACTAGCCATTCCCCACCTAGATCAACACAGGGGTGCAGGCGTTGCCGCTTCCCAACCAGGAAGACCACCACGGGCCAAGGAACGCAGGCACACTGGGTCCGGGGCCAAGGGGTGGAGGCTGGTGGGGTTACCGTACAAGAGACCAGGAGGAAGGAGGCAGGATAGGGCACGCACACTAGGAATTCCCCGAGGGCACCCAAGTGAACAAGGAAGGAGCACAATACTTACAGTCACGCTGAAGGCCTAAGTCTCTCTCTCTCTCTCTCACTCTCGCACACACTCACACTTCCACTCGTAGTTCACACTGGGTTACGTCACTCGTAGGTTAAGGGTGGTTCGGGGCTGGTGTCAAAGGGCAAGGCTCTGATCACCAGCAAGGGAGCTCCTCTGAGTCCTCCCTTATAAGCAGAGCAGCAGCGTGCCTTTGCAGCAGACGGGCAGAGCATCGGGGCGGCGGCCCAAGAGGCGTGGCTGGCTGCCGTGTGATTGCAGAGGACGGGGCCGGCCATGGAGGCTCTGTCGCACCATGCCGCGGTGAGCCCCGGGGGCGTGGCTTCAGATTGAGGCGCTGGTTGCCAGGGCACGCTGTCAGCGCGCTCCGCCCCTGTTGCAGGGCGGGCCATCCCCGGTTCCTCCATGGGCGCTGGGTCCGGGCCTTCCTGGGGGTGAGTTTGGCGTGGGCCTACAGGAGGGTCCTTCTGGGAACCCCGTTGCTCCCGGGGACGTTGACCTTGCGGGACCCCCTGCCTCGGACCCTGCCTGCCCCCCCATCTCCTCAGGCCCCCAGGCCTGACAGCTGCCTATAAAGCACTGGGCTAAGTTCAAGGTGCTGGTTTTAACCTTTAAAGCCATTCACAGCCTGGGCTGGGCCCTGCTTATCTGCGGGATCGCCTCACTCCCCATGTGCCTATCTGACCCCTGAGATCATCCGTGGGAGCCTTTTTGGAGGTTCCCTGGGCGAGGTGGGTGGCCACTGATGTTAGATCTTTTTTGGTGGTTTCCCCTGTGTTGTGGAATTCTCTCCCAGAGGCGGCTCGATTGGCCCCCACTCTCCTGTCATGTTGACGATTATGTATGACCTGGTTGTTCTGCCAGGCTTTTGGCGGGGGGGGGCGGGGAGTGGGGGGGTGGGGCTGGGGGGGTTGTTTTTCCATGCATACAGGAATTTTTTACTTTTTAAATTGTTTTACTGTTTTTATCTTGTTGTTTGCTGTCCCGGTCTGCCCTGCAGGCAGAAGGGGTGGGATAGAAATCTTTTATAAAATAAAAAATAAATAAATTAAAAAAATCAACTGGGGTTCCATAGGGCTCTGTCCTGGGTCTTCTGCTGTTTAACAGCTTTATTGCCATTGGGTATTTTCAGACATTACGAGATCACGGTGAACCACGGTGAATACCCACCTGCGGTCACCATGTCCCGAACGTCTGTTTGGCGGCCGCCAGATGTTCGCCACGGTCAATACCCACAAGGGGTCAATTTGAACCACGCTTCCCGGGCTAGCCAGGGGAATGTCCCGGGAAGCGTGGTCAAAAAGATCCCCAGCGGGGACCAAAAAAAAGTAACATCTGGCCACGCGCCACAGCCCAGGATCACTGGTGGGATCCTGGGCCGTGGCGCTTCTGGCCCGACGCAGCGGCCGCATTGGCCCCGCCGTCCGCCCGTCTCCCCGGAGGGCAGGCGGTGGGGTGCGCGGAGCCGTGCGGCTGCACGTTGCGCCGCACGGCCCCGCCCCCTCCCACATTCCCCGCTGGGATCTCCCCGACACGTCTGCTATGGCGTTACGGGGTGATCCCGGGGGGGAATGATTTCGGTGATTTCGGTACGGGGTCAAAGGGCCCCATAACGTCTGAAATCACCCAATGTGCATGAAAATAAATACTTATAACATCTGGAGAGGACACAAAACTGGGTGTGGTATCTTACACTTTGCAAGACAGTATTAGACTTCAATATAATCTTGATCGGTTGGGAAACTGGGCTGTAAGTAACAAAATAAAATTCAAAAGAGATAAAAGTTGTACATTTAGGAAAGAAAAAAACCACAAATGCACAAGTATAAGATCGTGGCTAGCTAATGTAACATCAGCACATGCAAAAAGGATCCAACGATAGTGGATGATCACAAACTGAACATGAGACAGCAATGTGAAGAGGCTAATGCAATTTTAGGCTTCATTAGCAGAAAAATTGTTTCCACATCGAAGGAAGTTATAATTTTGCACTGATGAGCCCTTGCCTAAAGTATTGTGTCCAATTTCATCATCATCATCATTGTTTATTGGCGTGACCATTGGTCATTGCCCAGCAAATAAAATAAAAATACATAAAATAGAAATAAAACTAAGAAAAAATACAAGGACGTAAATGAACAAAGCCATGTACCTCCTACAATAAACATATCAGTTACAAGAATCAGATATCAAATATAATAATGCAAAGAGAACACATTACACAGTATACAATAGATAGTACAATCCCATAGTGGCCCTCCCTATCCCCCATAATAATCAACCACCCAGTATATGATTTCATTCTTAGCTCTGAAACCCCCCCTGGAATTTTGGCACTTGTACTCCGAAAACAAAGGAAATTTTCCCTCATAAGAAAGGCCTGCAGAAGAAACTTTGCTACCCTGGCTGAAATCTCTGGAGAGATGTCTCCAAGTAAATATTTTTCTAATTCAAATACTGTTCTACCTGGGAGCTTCCTTAAATATTGTGCTAACCAAAGTTCCCTCAAGGGATCATATAATCTACAGCTGATCAAAATATGCCCCACCAATTCAACTTCAGAGTTGTCAAAGGGACAAAGTCTTTGACCGAAAGGAATAGTAGCGAAGCGACCCTCCATCACCATTGTTGGGAAAGTGTTTATGCATCCAATTTTGAGAACCTCATTTTATTGGTTGAAGGACCAGAGAAACTGTAGCAGACTAAGAAGGCAGCAAACACGATAAGTTGTCTGGAAAGCAACAAGTCATATGAGGAAAATGTGAAGTAATTAGGTAGGTTTACCCTGGGGTGGGGGAGACTAAGGATATTTTCAGAGTTACGAGATCACAGTCAACCACAGTGAACCACGGTCAATCCCACGGTCGAGCCAAAGTGCCCTAAACGTCTGTTCGGCGGCCGCCAGATGTTCACCACAGTCAATACCCACCCGGGGTCAAAATCAACCACGCTTCAGGAGCTCCGGCCCAGATCATCGCCAAAAGCGTGGTCAAAGCAATTCCCACTGGGAAACAAAAAAAAGTAACGTCTGAATGGCAACCACCGGCTGGAGTCAACCAAAATGATTTCCAGCCGGGGACAGAGCATGCAACATCGCTGTCAGGCAACCAGCAACAACACCGGCCACAGAGGGAGATTTAAAGGGCACACAGCAGCAGGGGGACATGGTGGGATGGATCAAGGCGGAAGGGGGAGGAGAGTGGCGGGCGAGGGAGGAGGAGGAGGCAGTGGAGGTGCAGATGGAGGAGGAGGTGGTCGTGCTGCACATGGAGGAGGTGGAGGGACAGCAGCAGCAGCAGCAACAGCTGGGACAGGCCATCCCGGGGACAATGACCAGGCCAGGGGAGGATGCACCCCGGAAGCAGGTAAGGGGACCAAAGGGGGAGGGGACCCAGCGGCACAGGGGCACCAAGGAGGCTGGGTGGCCAGCCGGTCGGCAGGAGGTGAGCCGTGGGACAGGGGAAGAACGGCAACCAACCCCCCCATGTCCCGCAGACATGGAAATGGGCCTGGGAGCCCAAGCACCCAGAGGAGATGGGCACAGCCCAGGCGGAGGAGGAGGAGGAGGAGGACCCGGAGGGACCATGGGGGAGATGGCCCTACCACAGAGGGGGGAAATGGGGGCACCGGGAGATCCAGGATTTTATCCGCATCTGGGCAACCCTGGAGCATCAACTGGAGCTCGCGCTCAATCAGCGCAATGAGCACGTGTTCTGGGAGATATAGCGGGACATGGAAGTGGCGGGGCATCACAGGACCATGGCCCAGTGCCACTCGAAGGCCAAGGAGCTGAAAAAAGGGTACAAGGCCATCTAGGACAACAACTGGCATTCTGGACATGGATACCGGACCGCCCCCTACTATGATGCCCTGGACCACATCCTTCATATGAAGAGATCGATAGTAGCCCCGCACCTTGTGGGGAGTGCTGTGGTCCAGGGCAGGGATTGAGCCGAGGTACCCCCGCCCCTCGCTACCCCACAAGAAGGCACCAACTCCAGGGCCCCCGACCCCCTGGAGGAATGCCCAGGGACCTCCTGGACCAGCAGGGGCCCCCCTGACACCAGCCCAGAGAGATCCCACCCCCCGGCCAGACAGGCTGACTCTGAGGCCAGCACACTGATCACTCTCAGCCAGTGGTCATGGGAGGCCCCAGCTACATGGAGGGACTGGCCTCAGAGCGATCAGAGACAGACATTGAGGGTGAGCAGGCAGATGGGAGGGGAGGTCAAGAGGGGGACCCGGATCATGCAGGGGTGAGGCCGGGGTGATGGGGAAGGGGGGGAGGGCACCGGCTGCCTATGGAGGGGGCCTCACTACCCCACAAGCCGTGCCCCCGTCTAGGGGTGACCGGCCAGGGCAGCTACCCCTTAACTTCTGTGTACTCTACAGTCCAGCCCAAGGGGCCCCAGAAACCCGTGCCCCCAGCGCAATGGATGAGGGAGCACCGGGCATGGGTACGGCGCAGGAGGGAGGACCAGGTAGAGGACATAGTCCGCACCACCACGGAACAGGGGGAGCGGATGATAGCGGCCATGGATCGCATGGAGGCAGCCACAGAGCAATCCCTGCAACAGGCAGAGGCAAGGAACCGGAGGCTCCAAGCAGAGGTGCGCCTGAAACGGAGGCGGGAGCGCCGGGACCACAGCAGGCAGGTAAAGGCATTAGGGCAGCTGGAACAGGCCATCGAGGGGATGGTACAGGAGCATTCCGCTAAAATGGATAGGTCCTATGACATCAGGACCTCCCTGCTCCTGCACACTGGCACCATGAGTGCCTGTGCGATGACAGCCACCCCACCAGGCACCCTGCCTGCACAGGGCCCCATGCTGGGACTCCCAGCACTCCACCGCCTCCCCAACCGCCCCAGCTGCTGCCCCACCAGCTGGGGCCGTGCATCCACTTCCCGGTACCTGTAGGCCTCCAGAGGGAGCAGCCATCCAGAGGGGCCTTATAGGTCCTGGGTCCTCCCTACCTCCCACCACCACCTTCCCCGCCAGACACTGAGGCCTCCCAGGACACCGTTGGGGGGGAGGGGAGCTCCCAGAGCTCTGCGGCGCCCACTGGGCAGGCAAGGGGAAGGCCCTGGAAACACAGGGGATGGAGGGGAAGGGGGAAGGCAGTCTGAGGGGGGGCACGGAACCTGCGCAGTGGGGGGTGGTTGTGGTGGTGTAGGGGACACATGTACTTGGGTCAGGGAATAAATATAAGGGCACCACTACTGCCTCCTTCGGTCTGCTCATGGGCCCGGGGGTGGGGGCGGACCTATGGTCATAGAGGGGCTCACCCAGGGAGCCAGTAGGGGCCCCAGGGTGGTGGGGTCGAGGTTGAGCACCCTCACGTCTCGGCCTCCAGGCTGATATGCCTGGCCAGGGCAGCATGGATGCGCTTGGCGTATCGGTACTCCTACAGGTTCTCTGCATTCACATACAGGGGCACAAGGCTGGGAATGCGCTGGGGCATGGGGTATTCGAGGGCAGCACCATCGGTCTCACACACGTTGTGCAGAACACAGCAGGCACCTATCAACAGGACCAAGGTCTCCACCGTGTAGTCCAGCCGGCCTGCGAGGCTCCTCCAGCACTGCTTGAGGGCCCCGAAAGCCCGCTTGACCATGGTCCTGCTTGCACAGAGGCGGGAATTGTACAGCACCACCTCCGGGGTCCGGGCGACTGGGTACACCTTCATCAACCACTGGGTGAGGGGATAGGCCGGGTCCCCCAGGATACAGGGGGGCAGTAACACCTCCTCTATCCAGGGCAACCCCATGTCCGTGAAGTCCCTGCGGTACATCCGGGCATAGAAGGGGAAGATGGTCATGATCCAGGCATTGTGGCTGCACCCAGAGTTGCCCGTGAAGATGTCTATGAACCACTCCCAGTGGTCCACGACAGTCTGCAGCTGCAGGGAGTGGTAACCGTGCCTGTTAACATACTCCGCGACCTCCCCAGCGGAGGCGCACAGGATCTGCATGGTGCCCATGCAGTTGGGGAACTCTACAGCCACAAAGCCGGCCATCACGGACGCCTGGTCCACCAGCTGGATCTCTCGGTCCAGGAGCACACCCTCCACAGCCTCACAGACATCCCGGAGAATACCCCGACACCGAAGACATCCCAGAGAACACCCTGACACCCCGACACCGAAGTGCTGGAAGGCAGACCAGCAGGAGTCAGGCATTGTGAGGGCCCAGACTCTGATGACCACCCGCTGGACCATGGGGATGGGGGTCCTCATGGGGGTGTAATGCTGCTCCAGCCAGGGCATCAGCAGCTCTGCAAGGCACAGTAGGGTGAGCTTGTCCGCCTGGAAGTGCGCCCTCCAGGCGGCCTTGTCCCATTGAACCAGTGCCTGGGACCACCACCCCTGTTCCCGCTCTGTGACCCATACCCGCTGGGCAATGGGCATAGCAAGTAGGGAGGCGCACCGCGTGGTCTCCCTTTGCCACTGGAGGCACCTGGCCACCTCGCGGAGTACTGAAGCCCTGTTCCAGTCTTGAATCAGGGCCTGCTGGTCCGCCACGGACACCCGCTGAGTCCTGAGCCAGGCCAGGGAGCGCCTGCAGCCATGGTGGGCTCCCTGGGCCCTTGCAGCGCTCCAGGTCAAGCTAACCTGCAGGCGGGTGCCCAAGTGCAACTCTGCAGTCAGGATGCGCAGTTGATCGGTGTGATAATGGTACCACTTGCCACACAGCACTAGGTGCATCCCGCAGGCGCCCAACCGGTCTCACTGCATGGTGCCTTTTGCCCCGGGTGGGGTGCAGCCGGCCCCATTATAGCCTGGGACACATGGTGCCCCGTCCCCGGGTCATGACCCAGCAACCAGGTGGGGGCACCCATGTAGCCCTGGGGCCGTCCCCTCCCCGCTAGCCCGGCCGCCTCCAGGTGGGCGGGCGGGTGGGCTGGGGCACTGGGGACGTCCAATTGGGTGCACCTGCTATCCCTGCATGGGGCCTTGCGCATGGACCAGCGCGCGCCCGGGCGTGCTTCCAGCAGCTGCACTCCTGTCATCACCTCCCACCCCTCTGTCCTGGCAACATTGTGTCCTTGCCAGCCTGATTAGTGTGTCGGCTGTCCTGTATGCGTGCTCAGTTCCTGTAGCTGTGCTGGGTCCGCAGCTCATGCCTCGCTCTGTTGCCATGCCTTGTTGTAGCCCATGGCCTTATCACTTGGCCTTGGGGATCCTCCATGTCCCCTCCCTCCCTTCCGGGAATGTGGACCCCCGTTGGTGGTGTCAGTGTTCCTGGCTTGCTGGACCATGGCTGGCTGTGCTTCCACCAGGCTCCTGGCTCCCAGCACCCATGGGGCCCCCCATAGCTGGACCTTCTGCGAGACCATGGCCCTGTGCGACCTGTGGCATACCCCGGCTGTGCAATTGCTCCTGAGTTGCCCAGACAGCCTGTCGAGTGGCTATGCGAGCCTGAGCTCTGGCCTTCATTACTTTGGCTATGAGGCGAGCGCCCGCGACTGCCGGCTGCATGCTGAGACACTGTGGCTGCTTCCATTTCCCAATGGGCGCATTCCTGAGACGAAGTGCTCACATGTGGGGTGGTCTGTGGTGGAGACCGTGTCTTCCCTCTCCGTGTGCAGCCTGGCCGCCTACACAGTCTGCCTCGCGGAGGGGGGCCATGCCCTGGCCGTGTCCTACTTTGGCTGCGTTCACGGGGCCTGTGGGTACCAGCGCTCTCATGGGGCAGTGTATCACTAGCTGTTGGAGCTGGGTCACCTCCCGTGGCCCCCTGCTACTGACTCCTCCTGCTTGTCGGAGCCCTCCGCGGCGGAGCTGGCAGAGCTGTCAGGTGTGTGGTCCTGTTCCGATGTGCAGTTGGGGCTCTCCATGTAGGATACATTTGAGGCGTACTACCTAGTCACCCACCACATGTCCGTGCTGGGGTACCACCGGGGCATGCTCCACTGGCTGCATTTCATTCACCTGGCAGGCCACCCAGCCCCTGGCCCCTTAGTGGCCCCCAGCCTCTGGCTGAGAGTCCCCCTGTGCCTTCTGGGCCCCAGTTGCTGGCCCCACTGTGAACTCCCACCTCCGCCCTGCTACTGTGGTCCATTGCCTGCTCCCTCCTTGATGTCCCGGCCGTGCTGCCAGCTTCCCGGGGCACCGCTACCCCTGCCTGTGGCTCTGGGCCCCCTCTGGGGACCACCCCCCATCAGCCTCTGCAAATGGTGTTCCCCTCCGTGGCTGCCGTCTCCAGTGTCCGTGCCCTGCTCTCTGAACCGCCCCCGGCTCCCATGGATGCTGCTGACTGTCCTCATCTGCCTGCACTCCCTCCAGCGCCCCAGTCCCCCCCCTTGGGTACCTGTGTGACCTCAGGTTCTGGGACCCCTGGACATCACTTCCCGGGGGGGGGAGTGTTTGTGCCTTTGGACCGGCTGCACGGCTCCGTCTCTTCTGCCTCCCCTCTGTGGCACCCTCGCCGGTGCTTGGGGTCTGTGTGTGCCTTCTGGACCATGCCCAGGCCGCTGCCTGTTCCGTGTGGCCTCCCCCTGTGCCTGTACGCTGACCTTTCAGGATCCCCCCATTCCAGGACTGACTGTGTAGCTGTGGGGGTGCGCATGCGGGCTGTGCTGTTGTTGAGAGTCCGACTGCCATTCCTCGTGCCCGGTCCTGCCCCTGGTCCGTTCCCCCCACTTCCTTGTCCTGCTGCCCCCCTCCCCCCCGTGCCCATTGTGCCATGTGTGTTGTCTGTCCCGCTGGGTGCCCCCTTCCCTTCCTTTCCTGTGTGGGTGTGTGTGTGCCCGGGCGTGTTTTTGTGATGTGTGTTCCACTGTGCCCTCGATGTCTCTGTGCCTGTTGTGTGTGATACCTCGGCGGCTCCTCTAGCTCTCCTCCTTCCCTTCCCATTTCCCTTGTGTGGGCATTCCCTTTTGGCGCTTTTGGCTTTGTTTGCCCTCAGCCGGCCATGTCTGTGTTCCGCCCCTCCCCGGTGCCTTCTGGGTGTTTTGACCATGACCAGGAATCGGCATCACATCTGTTGTGCTGCCCCAGGCCACGTTCTGGTGGCCTGATTCCCTGCCGTGGTCCCGCTCCCATCACATCTGTTTGGGGCTGTCCTTGACCATGGGAGGTGGTTGTTCAGTTCACCACCGCTGGGGATCCACTGTGGTGAATCCGGACCGCGTAACGTCTGAAATCACCCTAAGGGAGACATGATCGCAGTCTTTAAATATCTCAAGGGCTGCCACAAAGAAGATGGCAAGGAATGTTTTTTCTTTATTACAGAAGGTAAGACTAGAAATAATGGACTCCAATTTAGGGATGTGCACTTACCTCTTTCATTTTCATTTTATGGGTTAAAAATCCATCCGTTTTTAGGGGTATAATGTTTGTTTATTTATTTGTTTAAAATATTTTTTAAAATAAAAATATATCACTACACAGGTGCCACCATTTTGGAAAGGGCATGATGCACAGAATGGCACCAGAGGCCACTTAATTTTTTTATTTTTTTAAAATTAAATTACTGTGCATGTGTTAAATGGTGCATGCACATGTTTTTTTCAAAACATTCTGTGCATGCACACCCTTTTTTCAAAATGGTGGTGGTAGCATCACCACCATTTTAGAAAAGGGCCATGCATGTCTAAAATGGCAATAGTGGTCATTTTGCAGATGTGTGGTACTTTAACATTTTATTTTAAACAAAAATTAGTCAAAAATTAATGAAAGCTAACATACGTAGCTGAGATCTGGGCCGAGATCTGAGCTCCGCTTATTACAAAAGACTTAAATAAGATGCAAACCTATTTTTTTAAATCTTTGCTAAAAGTTCCAAATGGCACACCTTCAGCAGCTACTAGGATGGAGTGTGGCTAAAGGAGCTGGGTTTCTATGGCCTGGGAGCTGGCCCTTAAATTCTGGCTTCGGTTGAGGAAGAGCTCTAACCGTGGACTAATACAATTCTTATTAGTAGATGGGTATAAGAGCTTGTGGATGAAGACAACTGAAAATAGTTTAGTTCACCTGGGGTTTTCTGCCAACTACTTCAGCAACCAAAATCTAGCACAGGGAAAATTTGAGGTCTGTCAGAGGTTTCGGGACATTGAAAGACAGGAGGAGCTGGCAAAAATAGCTAGTTCAGCCCATATGAGAGGGTACAGTTTGTGGCTCCCACCTTTGGGGGAAATGGCAGGGTATTTGAGCTCTGCCTGTACTTTTAGGGGAAAGCAATGATTCCTTGCTGCCCGCTTAAATGCTCTTCCTTCAAAGGTCTACGAGGGCAGATTAGAGGGCACATGTTATGGTGACCGTCTCTGCCCATTTGACAAACTGGGTACAGAGTCAACACAGCACATATTGCTTGAGTGCCATTTGTATTTATTTATTTATTTATTTATATTTATTATTTATTTATTTTGTTACATTTATATGCCGCCCCCCACCCCATGCCCATGGCATCTTGGGGCAGCTTCCAACACAATATAAAACAGTTTTAAAAAACAATTTTTAAACATAAAACAAATTTAAAACACCCCCCACAAAAATTAACCCACCACCCCACCTTCCCCTCCGAAGGCCTGGGCGAACAGCCAAGTCTTACAAATACGTCGAAAGGCCAAGAGGCCCAGGGTGAGGCGAGCCTCCTCTGGGAGGGTATTCTACAACCACGGACCAGCCACCGAGAACGCCCTCTCCACTGTGGCCCCCCATCTTACACGGGGGACCTCCAGAAAGGCACCCCCGGTGGACCGAAGGGATCACTCTGAGGCACGGAGGGCGAGGCAGTCCCCGAGATATGAGGGGCCCAGATCATGCAGGGCTTTGTAAATCAATACTAACACCTTGAATCTGGCTCAGTACACTATAGGCAGCCAGTGCAGAGCGTGGAGCACTGGTGTTATGTGCTCATGCTGTCCCATCCCTGTCAGGAGATGGGCTGCCGCATTCTGCACTAGCTGCAGCCTCCGAACCAGAAACAAGGGAAGCCCCACGTAAAGCGTGTTGCAGTAGTCTAGCCTGGAGGTGATGAAGGCATGAATGAGAGTGGCCAGATTGGGCCTGGAGAGGTAAGGTCGAAGCCCCCGTACCAGATACAGCTGGCGAAAGGCAGCTTTAGCCACCGCCTCCACCTGCCGATCCAGATGGAGACCCGAATCCAAAACCACCCCCAAACTCCGAACCTGAAGAGCAACAGGCAGGTGAGCACCCCCTATCAGGGGGGCCAGCACCTCCCCCGCCCTTCCCACCACGATCACCTCCAGCTTATCGGGATTGATCTTCAGTCTGCTCTGTCGCATCCAATCCGCCATGGCCTCCAAGCATTGGGAGACTAACGAGACAGCAGGACCTGGGTCAGTTGAAAGCGAGAGGTACAGCTGAGTATCATCAGCATATTGGTGACATCGCACCCCAAACCCTCTCACGATTTCCCCCAGGGGCTGCATATACACATTGTACAACAGTGGAGACAGAATGGAACCCTGCGGAACGCCGCAGGTCAAGGTCCGGGGGCTAGATGTTTCAGCCCCCAGCACCACCCGCTGGTTTCTACCCTAGAGGAATGAGTGGAACCATCCAAGGACAGTCCCGTCCAGACCCCCCCAGGTCTCTCAGCCGTCTCAACAGCAGCCCATGGTCCACGGTGTCAAAAGTGGTCAAGAGATCTAGCAGAATCAAAAAGGTCAAACATCCTGCGTCCATCTCCCGGCGGAGATCATCCACCAAGGCCACCAACGCCGTCTCAGTACCATAGCTGGGGCGGAACCCAGATTGAAAAGGGTCAAGGAAACCAATGCTGTCCAAATGCGCCTGGAGCTGCAGTGCCACTGCCCGTTCAATAACCTTCCCTAATAAGGGAAGATTAGAGACAGGTCGGAACCTGGCGAGTGCAACCACATCCGAAGATGGCTTATTCAGCAGGGGGCGCACCACAGCCTCCTTGAGACTGGGTGACAACCTCCCCTGTCGAAGGGACGTGTTCACTACCCTCACCATCACCGTCCCCAAGGTCTCCCGGGAGGCTTTCACCAACCAGGACGGGCATGGATCTAATTCACAATTAGTGGTTCTGACAGACCCCAGGACATTCACCACATCAGCCGGCATCACTTCCTGAA
>QEPC01012288.1:671389-705955 GCA_003113815.1 Sphenodon punctatus
CTATGAGGGCAGCAAAGAACTCCTTCTTTGCTGTCCTCACAGCCTCAACATAGGACCGCAAATGGGTCCTATGGAGAAGTCGGTCAGATTCAGAGCGAGTCCGACGCCAGCATCGCTCTAGTCTCCTACCTACCTGCTTCATACACCGCAGCCCCTCAGTTGCAGACAAAAATTCTAGGTCCAATTCTAGAGCATCTCCCCGGCTATACTGACTGGGGTCGGTTGGTCTATTGTTTAAGGGATAGACCTTTGGATACTTCCAAAAAAATAATGTCATTTTTGTTGCTCGCGTTTAACACTAGGTCTCTGTTTCTTCGCTTCAAGGCCCCTTCTGATCTATGATGTTAATATCTTCGCATATTAAAATTAGGTAGAATTGATAGTTACCAAGAAGTTCTTCCTAAATCCTGTAATTAACCAATTTTTTTTCATATAGTATGATGAATGCTTTGTATGTTTTGTATGTTTGACAATGACCTATGGACACGTATAATAATAAAATGATGATGACGATACGTAGTTTGCTTATTTATTTTCTGACTATTGGTTACTAAAACAAATGGGGCTCTATTCTTGTAATAACTAATAAAAACAAAACAAATTGCACACCCCTACTCCAGTTAAAAGAAGGTAGATTTCAGTGTAATATCAGGAAAATCTTCCTAACAGTTGCCAAGAGAGTTTGTACGATTTCCATAACCACAGGCTTTTAAAAAGAGACTGGACAGCCATCAGTCAGGGATGCTGTGACTGCAGACCTCCTTTATCAAAGGAAAGGATGGAACAAGATAATCTTTCAGTTCCTTTCCAGCTGTATGGCTCTCTTAAGAGTGTTTTACAGTGAAATAGTAACAAACTTAATCCAGTAAATTAATGCAAGTTTATCATCTTTTTTCTCCTTGGATTCAGTGCAAATAATACAGTATCTATTATACAATGTACATTAATGTCTGAGGCACTGACATTATAAAATCCATTTTATGAACATTAGTAACATGGCTAAACAATAAATAAGTTATTGTTTATATAGCACCAGCAATGTGTCTGTTGCTGAGCAGTTGTGGAAAGACACAATCCCTGCTTTGGGCTTTCAATTGAGAGTCGACAAAGGGAGAGTTCTCTATTTATGATTATTGTTTTGCTTCTGAATTTCAAGCTGATGAAATCCAGGCACTAACAGTACTGCGGGCTAAGCAGACAGCAGCCCACGACAATTTTTCCTGTTCGACTGCATCACCACACCCATTACATCCATTGCTTTATACTTCTAAGTAGATCTAACTCATAAATTAACTGTCATTCATTCCCAAATGGATTTTTGTGATTAGAACAAAATTTCTGGAATGAGGGAGACAAATTATCTTTCACTTTGGGATTTCAAAAAACATCCCCACTCGTGACTTACACTACTTCGGATAATTGAACCAACATTTTCAAAAGTGGATACTTAAACCTATTCTTCTGTTCACCTAAAGCTGTTTAATCACATCAATCTGAGACTTGAGGTCTTATTTCTGTGCCAAAGGCGCAAACCACTTGGGACATTTTTAGACATGAACCAAAAATGCTTCATTTTCCAATCTAACATATGTATAAGCTCAACTCACACCTGCATAGGTGCAGTTTACACATGCAGCTTTTTCCAAGTATGAAAGGGAAATCACATGGTATGTGCCATTTGCATTTTTCATGTATTAATGTCATTCTGTAGAGGGGCTATCCCATACTGCCCCACAGTTGAGTTTCGTGCGCTCTCCCACATGGGTTCATGGAAGTATTTAACGTCCCACATGATGGCATTGGACCAGGAATTCTATGTCATGGCCGAACCACCATGGATCTGTGGCTTCTTGAATGCTTTTGTGTTTGGTTATGTCTTTTATAGATAAGGCCAGTCAAGCAGGTCTTCAGGCATCAATCAGCAATGGAAGAGGCGGAGGAGATCTTGTTAGATGCCCTGAGCCTTTTGGGGGAAGAGCAGCATCAAAATTTAAATAAATAATACATAAATTGCTGCTGCCAGAATCCCAAAACTGTCCTTACCTGCTATGGACACCATGTAACTGACCATTCACTTAACACTGGGAGTTGAGGCAGAGCAGCGACTGGTGGGAGAAAGTAGTAAACGGGCCAGACTATGGTGAAGCACGATGGCTAGCCAACTTCAGAATGAGAGAAGATATGTTCTTGCAACATGTTGATGCCCTGCGCCCCACCCTTGGGCGGCAAACAACAGGAGGGAATTTATAACACCAGCAAAGCATGTGGCTATTGCTATAGGAAACTTGCAACACCAACTTTCTACCGAACTGTGGCTTCACAGTTGTAACATTATCCAGGAAGTCTGCATATCCATGATACTCTCCTGGACAGAGTGGTGCGGTTTCTTGACATGGATGACATCATAGCTGGTTTTGAAATGAACGGATTTCCGTACTGTATGGGGGCAGTTGATGGAACACATATAGAGGTGTGTGCACCCACAGTTACCCCTGATGGTTACTACTCCCACAAGAAGCACTACTCTTTTGTGCTCCAGGCTACTGCTCAGGGATGTTTATTACAGAATGCACAATGGGGCACATGGCTAGAAAATCATGCATCAATCTCCCTTTTTTGCAAGAAAGTACAAGGGGATTCTTAGACCTCACCGTGTAGTTGACATTGAAGATGTCCATGTGCATCTTGTAGTTTTAGGTAACTCAGCATACCCCTTCCTGCCCTGTTCATGAAAGAATACAGTTCTGAGGACCCCGAGGCTAAGGGGCACTTTAATAGCCACCTGACACACTGCCGCAATATTGCTGAACTTTGGGGTTCTAAAACAAGAGTAGCAAGTTCTGTTGAAAAGTGTCAATATGGCATACTTTAAAGCTTTATTCACTTAGTCATTGACCATCGTAAAAAAATAGGCAAAAAGGCATTTGCTACAAACATGTAATTATATATTATTAAACAGAACACAACCCGCTTGGAAAACAGTTTCAATCTGATTTCAAAGTTATACAAATATTAGTATTAAAATCAAATCCCAAAGAGCCATCTCAATACATCAAACCATGTCCTATCATATCATATACTCTGCACATTCATTTGGCTCATCTTAAATTTTTTCCACCAGGAAAAGAAACTTAGCTACATTAACTGAAATGTTAGGGTTCTGATCCTTAAGAGAAACACCTCCATCTGGGGTGCTTGTAAACTTACTGTTGTGGTATAAGGATCAATATATAATTGTCTCCAGGTGGAATAAAGAGGGCAATCTAGTAATATATGTACCACTGTCTCCAGGAACTCATTATGGCAGTATTGGCATATCCTTTCATCTCGGGGAATTCCTCTCAATCTACCCTCAGTGAAGGCAGATGGAAATACATTGAATTTTGTCAGATTAAATGCCATCCTAGTATGTCCCATTCTAGGGTTTATCAAATAAGGGGCCCCCTCAAGGGGGGTCCGAGAAACCCTTTGGTATCCAATATGTTCTCAGACAAATTGAGCTTCCTGATCCTTTACCCTGGCTCTAATTTCAGCCCAAGCTCTGAAAAAAAGTCAAGATAAAATGTATTAGGTGGAAAAGTCCAAGTCATGTAGGATTTCATCCACCTTAGCTGGCCATTTGCCAATGGCTGATTGAATTGCCAGTCATGCTAAAGATTCTATACCTGTTAAGTTTAGGCATAGCCAAAATTTCAAAATGGCTAACTTAGCCATTACTGCAACACGGCTAACCCCCACCTCCAACCTAAGCAAAATTGCGGGTGTACATTTTGGAGCATGTAAAATTGCCCTTAGAATTTTGTTTTGCTCAAACTCAAGTTCATTAATCATGTCTATACACCACACTTGGGCTCCATATAACAACTGGGGTATCAACTTGGCCTTCAATAATCTTAAAGCTGGTCTGAACAACTTTCCCCCTTTAATCCAATAAAAGCCAATAATGCCTTGGCCCGTAGACCTTACCGCTGCTCACACAGATTTGTAATGTGCACGCCATGAGGGAGCAGCAGAAACTATAACTCCAAGATATTTATACAGTCTCACTTGCTCTATACTATGAGTCTCCATGAACCACTTGTGTTGGACCTGCACCTTAATTATCACTAAGACCTTAGTCTTGATGTAATTAATCGATAATAGTTAATTTTTGCAATAAGTGCAAAAGGCTTCCATTAACCTCCTTAATCCTATCTCTGTGCGAGCTAGGAGTGCCATATCGTTGGCATATAATAAGGCAGAAAATACCTCATTATCTAGCTCAACTGGATGATGTACTGGTGTTCGCTAGTACCTCCTTCATATCATTTAAGTATAGACTGAATAATAAGGGAGTCAAAATACAACCTTGTCTAACTCCCCTTTCAACTTCTACAGACTGCGAGAGGCTACCTTGTCTGTTCAATCTAACTTGGAGGGATGTATTTGTATGAACTGCTTGTATTAGGAGTAACAATCTCAAGTCAATCTGATATTTTAGCAATTTCTGCCATAGTCTCTTTCTGTTCAGTGTCGAAAGCCATCTTTAAATCGACAAAGCAAATGTAAAGGTGTGACTTAGTCTTCAGCTGAACATATTTAGCTATAAGTTGGTCTATTACAAAAATATGGTCTATGGTAGCAACTCCTTTTTTACAGTCCGCCTGTTCTCTACCGATAATATTCCTCGAATCCACCCAATTTTGCAATCTGCTCAATAAATATTTTGCATATAACTTGCCAGCTATGCTCAATAAACTAATTGGGCGATAGTTAGCCGGATCCTTAGGGTCTCCTTTTTAAAATATGGGAATCACTACACTCTGAGCCCATGCCTTAAGTAATTTCCCAGATTCATTACTAACAGCAAGCAGCGAGGCCAAAGACCTGCTCCACCAATCGATATTACTTTTCAGGAGCTCAGCCGGGACAAAATCGATTCCCGGTGCCTTCCTATTTTTTAGCTGGACGATAATCAAGCCTGCTTCCTCTGGAGTAACCGGATCCCATTGGGCCAATGAATCCAATGAGTACAATGAAGGTTCCCTTGATCAAATAGATACCCCCCAATAAATGGTCCTGTAATATAATTTCCACCTAGCTTCTGGGATATGTACTTCCTCGTGGCAAGTTCCCAAGCCCCACGCTGATTTGATTATAGACCAAAATCTTGAGAAGTTACCCTCGCTTGCAGCAATCTGCAAATCTGATGAAAAGGCCAGTTGGTGTTGCATTTTCTTTTCTTTTAAAAGATTTTTATACTCTCTTCTTGCTGTAGTGTATCTATCTACTAGCAAACTGTTTAGCCACCCTGCAGGATCTATCGAACCAGCCTGTGTTCCTGTTTTCCCCCTGATTATTTTTTGAGTAAGTCACTAATAATGGATGCAGCATAGCAACTAGATCTTCATATGCCTGTATTTTTTCCCCTGTCCCTTGTTGATAACTTTCTATAAAGGTTTCCAGAATCTGAGGTGATAGAAGAGCCACTATAGTCTCCTGAAGCTGAGGGGACCATTTAACTCTCCTCTCCTGAGCTACATCTAGAAAAGGGGCCTCCACCGAGGTCATAGAAACCTCTTCACCCAATTCATAAGGGGTTTTTTATCCAGGTTACCAGAGGGAAATGATCGGAGTCTGATGTCGACAAAACAGCAAAGTCAGCCACATAAGGAAGGAGCTATACAGAGACCATCACATAGTCTATAACACTTCTTCCTTGATGTGAAACAAAAGTATAATCTCCCTTTGCATCCCCAGACATACAGTCATTCAAGATCAGTAGGTTAGCTGCCTCATTAAACTTTTGAAACATCAGGCCTGTTTGTTAATAACTCTGTCTCTTGAAACTCTTAGTGACAACACATCTGGAACAAAATTATCCAGGAGTATCCCTCTCTTAACTAGAGCAGATTCTCCAGTTCAAGCATTGAAATCTCCTGCAATAAAAAGTCCCTCTGATGGATACAAATCCTTTAACTTGGATACTGTATTCTCCAATAAATTCCATACAGTATCTTCATAAAAGGGGGAGGTCACTGGGGGAATAGACACATTTATCAGTATAAGTGCAAATTTCTGAGGGAGAATTACTCTCCAGGCCGAGTAGAAGGGGGGTAGATCTTTTAGCAGAGATACTGTAGCAGGTAAAGATACTGCTACAAGGAGAGCGAGCCCTCCACTTGATCTTCCCCTTGATAATGGGGCTGAGTGCACTGCCGGAGAAGAAAAGACCTCAAAACCCTTAACTCAAAAATCCCCCATTAACCAGGTTTCTTAGAGGAAAATACAGTCATAGTGTCTAAGATGATCCTTAAAGTTGTGGTCTTCTACTTTATTCCTCCTTCCTGAGATGTTCAAAGACAGTATCGACAAAGCCGATTTAACCGGCTTATGTCATTTTTGAAACTTATCCAGGGATCTTCCTTGGACAGCTAGTCCACTAGAGTTCATTTGCATTTTAAGTGTGCTCTTCAACCCATGGCCTGAACTCTGGATCCCAAAAAAGGGGTCAGCTATTTCATGATTAACCTGAGGGATGGAGCTATCGACACTTCCAATTAACCTTTGAGTTAACTCACTTGTAGGCCTAGGTCCTTCCCTATGCTGTGCTCCCTCAATACCCTCATGAACCCCTTGGGGCCTGTCAGTCTCTATCTTCCTATGGGTTATCAGCGCTGGATTAGCCTGATGCAACAAGGTATGGATGGTACCAAGTCTATCCAAAATCTGACTCTGTTCTATGGCCGCTAAAGATTGAAAAACAGCTACCCACTGTTTTTCATGGTCCCTAAACTGGTCTGAACCCACATTTAAACAAAAAGGAGATTCGAGTGGCCCAGCCATCATCAACAAAGAGATCTTACAGTCAGACTGTTGTGGGGGTCTAGATGTATCCTTGATATTTGGGTGACTACCTACAACATCCCTTACTGTCCGGATACCTTCTGGTATGAGGGGATTGGGTAAGAGTAAGTATGGACATTCCTGTAAATCCAGCTGCATATCCAGTAGTGAGGCTTGCATAACCTCCATATTCAAATTCAAATCCTCTACCAAAGGAGGAGGAGTATTAGAAATGGCAGTCTTAGCCTGCAAAGATGGGCCATTTATTGGAATAAGCTGCTCACCAGCCCAACCATCAGCAATCTCCTCCTCCTGCTGAACCGACTCCTCTGGGAAATGCCCCCCTCTTAAATTATCACATTCGGCCAAGAATACCCTGGAGACCAAGATTCTTCAGGACTTTAAAAAATCCCTAGCTACCCAAATCCTCTTAACTGCAAAGGTACTCCTAAAATGAATGACGAATCTCAATGCTTGATCAGTAGGAGGTAAAAAATAAAATCTAACTATTTCTGGCACTTGAAGTTTTTTATTTATTAAAGTCATCAAGTTTCTTCTTATTAGGGGTTTTGTGTACCATGCAGGCATAACACCGTTAGGGAGCGCAAATATTTTCAGTAGAATAGATTTTGGGTCGCTAGACAAAGAATGTCTCTGAGGCTGCTTTTGATCCTCTACAGGCTTAAGGGGATCTTTAAAGTTTTCCTCAGCAAATATTTTTGGATCTTCCAAATTTAATGTAGGAGGGGCCACAGCAAATAGATGGGCAACTATGGATCTTGTATCCTTTGCTACCTCCTGTAAGCAAACCTGCACTCCTACTATCCCTTTCATATCAGCAATTCCCTTGAAAAGGGTATCCACTAATTTGCTGACCAAAACACATTGATCACCCAGCATTTTAATGGTGTTTGGTGAGCTATGTAAATCATAGGAGGGAAAATCCCTCCAATCCAATCCCTTATTTTCCACTAGAGGAGTTTGAGTAGTAAAACTAAAACTGTCATCTAAGGCTGAAAATCGATTACCAGTTGGAATCTGCGGCACCAAGCGACCTTTTTTACTGAGATCTCCAAATTCTACATCCTTTAGCTTCAGTTGCTTTAAATTGGGAGACTCCAGTTCCAAAGAAACAACAGGCTGGCGCAACCTTTTTTTAGATGGCATAGTTAAGGTACGCACCTTTTCTCGTTTAGCACCCGAATAGCACCTTTTCCCATTTAATTTAATTAGGGGGTAGTGCCTTGACCTTCACGGGGCGTATATTGGCAATATTTGACCCCGTAGGGTAAAAACATAAGGCAACAGTTTATAAAGCACCGGGCAACCGCCCTTACGAGGTGTGTTATTAAAATTGGTACCCACCTCAGAGAACAGTCATAAATCTCCAAGTCAGGCTACCATACCTTACCCTCCACAATATAGTTTCCAAAACACACCCAATAGACAAAACACCACGTCAAACAAAAACCCCAATTCAGAAGTCCACCGCCCTTGCCCGACCCGTGCCTAAGGCTGTGCGCACAAAGGCACACCCTTGCGCGCACAGCCCATAGGCACGCTGCCCTATGGCACGTGCTCATGGTGTGGCCACAGGCTACAGTCCAGCTTTATACTCCCAGTGGGGATAGGGTCCAATCCTCAGCTCGCTAAGCACCAATCTCCAGCTAGAGGCTCCCAACGCAGGTGACAATAGGTGGGATTAATCAACGGCTTCCCAGCAGGTTAATTTCTCCGCGATGCAGGCAACTCCTACCACACTGGATCTCAGTCACTCTCAGGGCAGTAGCCCGCAAATGCACCTGGCCAGCGGCAATGCTCTCCCTCAGCTCTGAGCTCACGGTGCAGCCACAGGCTACAGTCCAGCTTTATACTCCCAGTGGGGATAGGGTCCAATCCTCAGCTCGCTAAGCACCAATCTCCAGCTAGAGGCTCCCAACGCAGGTGACAACAGGTGGGATTAATCAACGGCATCCCAGCAAGTTAATTCCTCATGATGCAGGCAACTCCTACCACACTGGATCTCAGTCACTCTCAGGGCAGTAGCCCACAAATGCACCTGGCCAGTGGCAATGCTTTCCCACAGCTCTGAGCCCACCGTCAGTATGGCATATGATAAGGTTGCACCAGCTATTGTGGTTTGCACAATGTTGTGCAAATGGATGGAGAAGTGAATTCTATCCCCGATGTACTGGACAATGACATTGCAGTGCCAGATGTGGGGGAGGTTTCAAGACCAGTAAAGGCTGATTTACTGTGCTGAAAGGCAGCACAAGGAGGGTTTTCCTTTGGCCTTCCAACCCCAACCCACCTAATACTTGCAGCTTCTAGCAGTTTGTCAGAAACAGAAGATATGAGGTCATTTTATGGAATCAAAGAATGTCTAGGTTATAAATATTTTAAGGTAAATATTTGAAAGTTGTAACTCAGAAAAAGGGCGGGGAGGAGGAGTATGTCCGCCACAAAGGAGTTCTGTAACTTTATGAAAACTTTAATTGGAATCCACTAAAAAGGATTTCTGTGATATTACATATTTAAATTGGAACCAATAGAATAATGTAACATAACAGAAAACAGGAACCAGTATATCCAGCACAAAGACTCATTCTCTTCCCTTGTGCCTTCCAAAGCCACAATTCCATCATGCACTTTGTGCCCAACTCAGGGTATGAACCTGCACCCAGATATGCACACTCCCACACCTCTCCCATGTTGTTTTGCAGGGCTTCAAGTTGTTCTCACAGCCCCACAGACTCCCACCGTTTGCTGCTCGTTTGCCTCTCAGCTCACGCACCTCAGTACACACCTCATTGACTGTTGACATCAAAAATAGGATACATCCCTGTTAGTGTGGATGGAACTATGCCTACTTCCCCACACAGTTTGAAACTTAAGAACACTTAACTGCATCCTTTAGTTCCCTGTTTAAATTCCCATGGAGAATCATCTGCCTGGTTAGCTCAGCAGAGGCTGCAGTAGCAGCCGTCTGAAGGCCTTCTCTGCAAGGAGATTTGACCCTTTAAGTGTTGTTGCTTTAAGAAGTTGTACACTTCTTAAAATTATTACAATGGGCAGGAATCATGTTTGTTAATTGTCATCCATTACTTGCCAATAATACATCTGTGGGGATTTTTCTGTAAGGCCCTTTTTACACAGACGCTCTAATACCCATAAAATGGGTTACATTTTATTATACATGCTGCAGGACACCACTCACCATGGGCCCAATCACCATGGGCCCTGTGCACACATGATGCCTCCACTCAGTTCCTCTGGGTGGAGATGAGTGTTGGCCGGTGGGTGGGGAACATTTCTCTGAGTGGAGATGTGTAAATGGCACTTTCGGTGGGCGTTGGTGAGTGTTTTCTCCCGGCCAACACCCATCTCCACCCACACTCACCCACGGAGCAACCGGCAGTGAAAACCGAGCATTGCTTTTAGCATGTTTTGGATATTCCTTTTGGTGGAGTAGGAGGGATTGAGGCAGCTGATAGTTGGGCAATGTGGGTGTAATGCAATCAATGCCTTTACATGTATAATCCATTAAATACTACAGTGTAAACACCAAGCATTGATTTTAGCAGGTTTCCAATATTCCTCTTGGTGGTGGCAGGAGCGGACTGAGGCAGATGCAGGGTGGAAATTTTGTGGGTGTAATGCATTCAGTGCATTAAGATGTATAATCCCTCAAATACTAAACTGTAAACAGGAAAAAGTAAAAACAAATAGTTGGATTTTGCCGGTTCTGGATAATCCTTTTGGGGTGGGGGTGAACAACAGTGATCTCAGAACAAACAAGGAAAGAGTTAGGTGCAATATATACAGCCAGTACGGGTGTGCTAATAGCTTGTTTTATTCTGTCCCCTACCATTATTCACTGGTGTTTTATTCACTGGTGTTTTATCGAGGAAAAACAAAAGGCATCACATCAGAGGGCAAGAGGCGATCAGATTCAGCACCATTTTGATAGGGGTGGTTGCAGTCTATGCACAGGTTTTCCAGGTGCATCTCTGATTTCAAAACGCAGTGCATACTCCCCAAGCCATTTGTATAGAGTGCAGTACTGAACCACATCCACCCAGGCAGTAGCATGGCACGTGGCGGGACACTTTTTCCATCTATACGATCACAAACACATTTGTATGAAAGCAAGTATTTGTTTAATTCCAGGTGACTACCCAGTGTACATTCTCCGCCATTTTCTGCTCCTGCCGTTGTTTCTGGTAGCAGATGCTGAGCGTTGTCTGGAGGGTGGTAGGGAGTGGAGCTACGATGCATGGCTGCATTAGATCATGTGTGCAGTACAGTTTGCCTACTACTCATTATTTACCATTGGGACAGAGCAACAGTTTCCAACCACCCCACTCAGTTCATGCACCTACTGCCCCCAATTTGAAATATGGGAGCACCTGCAGTGTGCTTTTGAACAGAAGCATAACATTGCCTGTTAATAAATAGGAGACTGAAGAAGAATGAAAAGAGGCTTCAACTTCAAAACACAGAACAGAAAAAAAGTAACTCCATTATGAAAGTACATCCCAAAAATGCAGTTCCAATTCGGATTTAACTTTTGAATAACTGTTAAATATTAAATAATGTTAAACAGAATTGTAACTCTCTCACTAAATTATATCCTGCCAAACCCCTTCCCATTCATAGTGAAAACAGTATGTATTTTGTAGGGGTATGCATGTCGTTTTTGTTATATCAACAACAAAAATGAAATTTGTCATCGTTATTGCAATAACAAAATCGACAAAAACTAATAATGAAATCAATAACTATAATGTCGTTATTGACTTCATTATTGCCTAGCAGTCTGGCAGGTGTTTTTTTTGGGGGGGGGGGGGAAATGTGGCAAGGGGAGGAGGGAGTAGACATCTCGGAGCCAGAAACACTGTTGAACTCTTGAACTGGGCCTGTGATGGGAGGGGAAGGACCTGATGGATGTAATCGTTGGGCAATGAGCAGCGCAAGCAGATCCCAGGCAGTTGAATGGCACCCAGTGATTGCTCAATGCCTCCTGCCTCCCAGAACCAATCAGGGGACCTCTGGGGGAGGGCACTGCAACCCTTTCTACTGCAGGGCTGGGCTGCTTGACTCTGGTTCTGTGTTAGCTATTGCTCTGTCAGGGTGGATTTGCAGAATCTGCTGGTGCTTGCACTAAGAATTCTCACATATATATCCCTACCACCTTACCTTTCCAATCCTTATTCCCTACCCTTACTTTTTACTTACTCCTTCCCCTGCCTATCTCCTCCTGTACACACATATATATATAGAAAGAGATTGGTGGTCTAGTTTAGATATATTTATTAGATGATATAGACTAGGGATAGATTAGAGATCATGGATATACCTCTGAGTATTCCTTTTCCCTTCCCCTGTCTGTCTGCCCGCATCCATATATTATATAGATATAGATATTAGTTGTATATATAGATTAGATATTTAGAGACTAGGCTGTTTTATTATTTATATTAGGATTATAGGACAGGAATATATTGTATTATACATAGGTTAGGTTTATCTTAGATTATATATATATACACACACACAAATATATATATCGTGTGTGTGTGTGTGTGTATATATATATATATATACATACATACATACACACACACACACATATATATATACACACACACACATATGATACAGATATAGATATATATACACACATATGATATATTATATAAATAAAATTAGGTATTGTGTGTATACCAATAACGATACGAAAAACAAAATCTTCATTTAAAATCGGTACCGATACCGATAATGACAAACAAAAACAAAAATGACACATTTTAATAATGAAAACGATAATGAAAAACGACATGGGGCCCTGGTGCACACCACTAGTATTCTGCCTTGTGGACTGGGCAAGGTTTAGGGTGAATAATATTTTGCTTGGGTTCTTGTCCTCTTCGAGGGTGCTCTTTTATTACCCGTCACTTGGCTTTTACCACCAGTGGGGGATTCCTCTGCAGGCTTGCGCTTCACAATAGTGCATGGAGAGGCAAGTCTGGTAAAGACAGGCCCTCCCATGTATCTTTAGTAGTAGTTGATATCGAGGAAGGGGTTTGGAAGTGGCTGGGGAAGATTGATGGGAAGAAGAGCATCAATGGAGGTTGGGGTATGGCAGGTAGTAGGAGGATGGAGAGACTCGATGTAGAAATCAGCAGGAGCTGGCTGTGAAGTTTGCAAGAAAAGCACAGCATGGCAACTGGAGGGCAATGGGATCTCTGGGTGGGGTTGTAAGTTGAGCAGCTGGGGAAAATGGACAACCCTTCAACAGGTTTTCCCTAACAGATGTTCTACCATCTGCTCTACAACTGAAGCAACCCTGCCCATTTCCCTAGTTTTTTCACTCTGCATACAGATCACTGAGCTTCTACAAAGTCTTGTTACCCGCATTCTGTCCTTATGTTTTCTGCATTTTTCTCTGAGTTCCTTCTCACTGTCATGCTGTGAATGGGCCAATGTTTCCTCTATTCTAACATGAAAAGTCCCCATTTTATGCACCACTGATGCTACTGATGTTTCCAGTGCACTCCAGATATCAAGAGTAGCCTTTTCAGTGTTCCAGGCAAAACGGTTTCACTAATTCCATCCTCGCCTGCCTGTGGCATGCCCTTAGGTTCTTCATTAAGTAGCCGTGGGCGGAAACTATGCGAGCAGTCATAGAGGGTGGATTCCTGTCATCTGGATTGAGGGAGGGGGGGGAAAACAAAAATGGGGAGAACCCGTGGAAGGGTTAGCCAACAGATGTTCTACCATCCATTCTACCATATGTTTTACAGTGCCAAAGTAACTTCTCTAGAATGCCACTACCCTCTCTAATTGCAAACTCACCTTCCACCAAACATTACTTTTCACGACCTGCCTACACAACTTCCCGCTTGTTGTCAGCCAGCTCCACTTCTCCATCTTGCTGTGTAACACTTTCAGTTTAATGGGTCATTTCTCCATGATCCTCTTGCAGCCCACTCTCTACTGGTTGGAGTAGAAACCGTCCATCACTGGGTGGATCAAGATAGATCTGTGTGTCAGAGATACTGGAATTCTCCATCGCCTCCCACACCCCTACACCTCACTATCTTCCTCAAGCTCCTGCATAGATGCCATTATTGGACAGCTACGGTAAATGACCTTACTACCACAAACCACCAGGCACATGAGATCATGCTGCACGTGCAGGAATTTGTACAAGAGTTCCTCCCCCAGAACCTGGGAGCATTACCTGAGGTGTTATGGGCTTTCAGTTTTTTGTACTCAGCTCTCAGCAGTTGGCTTTGCTGTGGAGCTGCTCAGGGGTCCAGTGGTAACTAGCCTTTCACATTTCTTCTGCTAGTTGCTTTCAAATGTCCATATTTTGATAGGCTTCTCCCAACTTTTTCTGTATGGTGTCCTAAGACCACAGGTCAATAAAGGTTTTGGTTTCAGTTACACTCCAGTGTGGAGAGTGGGGGTTCCCGCTTTCACTGCTGCTGCTTTGGCCCACTGTTGGCCTGTGGGGAAAAAAGATCCTGCAGCACTGTGATGGCAAAAGAAAATGGTGGTGAAATTCAAAATTTGCCTCCTTATAACCACATCTGCAGGGCATGATGGGAGAACTCACCAATGATAGCGTTACCCAAGCAATGTGATAATGATTTTACCAACAATGCCCTGCCAGAGTGCCAAACAGTTCTAGCCAGAACTTTGTGACTTCTGGCTGTGGATGGATGTTTAGCAATCTTGTGCTTGTTCAGTTTAGATGAGTCAAATATGTGAGTTTTAAGGCACGGCTGTATAAACCCTGAAATCAGGAGGTCTCATAAAGCTAGAAAATAATGTGTTAGCTTTATCAACAAGCGCAAGTTTAGTTATAGGCTTGACTGGAATTAGCGCATCTTTCCAGAAAAAAAGTAAAAGAAAAGTTCTGTCTAAAACAAACCTATTAATTGAAATCAGTGGCACTATTCCAGTGTAAAGTGTTTTAACATAGTGGCCCTAACCTGGAATTAGGAGAAACATTTTCAAATCTACAGCATCTAAATTATATCTTCTCAATATATCTGTCATGCCCTAAATAAATAATAATACATTTTATTTGTATACCTCACTCCGTCCCACACCAAATAGGTGCTTCACAGCATTACTACAAAAATACAGTCAAACCATGAACCATTGAAAATCCATATAAAACCCATTTAAAACAGTTTAAAAGAAGGTAAAGTAGAGGGGAAAATACATTAAGGGGAATCAGAAGTGGATCCTCTAAAAACACGTAGAGAATAGAAAAGTCTTTGTGTGCTTTCTGAAGAGGAGGCAGGAGCAACTGAGATGAAAACCTAGAGGCAGCAAGTTCCACTCTGAGGAGCCTGCCCTACCAAAGGACAAATCACCTGCTGACTTAAGGCACAATGACGGTATCCCTTAACAGCAGGAGGTATCTGAGTGTAAAAAGCCAGCAGGTTGAAGCTCCTGAAAGCACTTATATTAAAAAAAGCACCCCACCTGAAAGCACTTATCTCCTAAAATGTCAAAATAAGATAAATGGCAAAGGAGAGAGCTATGATAAACTGTACTGCAGGGAAAAAGTGATGTGGGCTTAAATTATTAATTCTCTGCTTTGTTTTTAATATATTTATATTAGTGCTGAACTAGAGCAGTCCTTCCATTTTTGCACTGATTCTCCATGATTTCAGAACAGTGGCTGAAATCCCAACCCTCTCCCACCTGCATGCTATGCATGCAGATCCTGCGTGGATCCGCGTGGGTTGTGTGCCGCACAATGACCTGTTAATGGGGATCCGCACATGTGCCTGTGCAAACCATGCATGGGGCATAGGATTGCTCCCCTTTTCTGGATATTCACTGCAGATTTTAAACTTCAGCCGACACCAGTGTGCTGTTCCAAATACCATTTGGGCCGCTGAAGCGCAGGGTGCCACCATTTTGCTCATGCACAAGAATTATTTTGTTTACTAGTGCCTATGCACTAATGGTGGCGCCTTTAGTACTGCACATGTACAAGATGGCAATACCCTGCTTTTTGGCTCGACACACAACTGATCTCGATCTCCAATGAAACATGGACCATATTGCAGTCCAGTCTGCATTTTGCCAAAGTGAATCAGGCCATGCAGGTTCATTGGAGATGGAATCTGCCTGGAAAGTTAATTTCAGTCCTAATTTATATGCTTCTCCCTGAAAATGCCTATACCCAACTATTGCTAAACATCTGCACAAACATCTCCTGCACTCCTTACCATTAAAAATTTGCAGGCATGCCCAACCCATTGGCCATCCTGCTATGTATGTTTCTCTTGTCTTCCACCCAGAGCTCCATGGCATACATTTCCTGACCAACAAGGATCATGGGCACATGGAGAAAGAGGGCCTGGCTTGCTATGGAATGTAGTGCACCAGTCATGCAACTGGCCAGACCAGGTGTACAGAAACACAGAGCAGTGGCAGGAGGATTGTGTGTGCAGAGGGATCTGGGACATCAATGGCTGAGGAGGTGGAGCTGTGTTCAGGGATGTTCCATGTCAGCCTGTTTTCACACAGTTCTTCTGGTGCAGGAGTAGATTTGGCTCCCAGATTAGGAGCAGAACTACAACAATGGTACTTGGGTTTTTACTCCTCCTGGTACAACACCATTCACAGCCTGAGCAGCACATCTGCACCCAGTGGGTGACTTACGTAAGCACTTTTGTACATACACAGGGTGGGCACTGGAGGATTGGGTTAGTGGGATCGCTAAATTCACTAAACAGTGAGTTTCTCTGTTTAGAGTTCATGCAGAATTTATAAGTAGCCTATAGAAAAAGCCTATTTTTACTATACCTACTAAAATATATAATAATGAGTTAAAGGCGACTTCTTTTTTCATACTGAATCGGGAAAACATCTTTAACTTTTGAGGTCACTTAATAAAAACAATTTTAAAATCTTCTCCCTGAACATTTTAGCATAATTTTAAATTTCCATCCAAACACAGTCTGACACGAATTATAAGAAAAAAGTAAATGATCAACCATTAATTAAAACAATTACATTTTTCACAGTAAAAAACTAGAAATTAATAATCTGAACATGGCTGGTCACAGTTTCCCTTTTCTGTGAAGACTGAGCCAAAATAGGACTTGAGAAGTTCTGCCTTCTGTTTGTCCTCTACTAACATTTCACCATCTACATTGAACAGCAACCCCACCATTTCTAGGGATGTGCGAGCGCGGTTCGGATGTTCGGAGTTCAGGCCTTACTCGGCCTGTTCAGACGACCGAACCAAACATTCGAACCGAAAGTTTGAATGACTGAACAGTTCGTAAAAGTTCAGATGAGTTCAGGGGTGGGAAAAACGTGACTTTGGACAGGAAAAATGTGATTGGAAGGGGGAGGCAGCTGAGGAGCAGACTTCCTGGCACCAGGGGTAGAGACCAGGGGTGGTTTTCAGGGCCAGGAAAAAAACTTTGGTATCTGTATCGATAGCGCTATTTTTGGAGGTTCGGCCGAGTTCGGCCAAACCGAACTCCAACGAACTGAACAACCAAACCCAAACTCGGGTTTCGAACTGAACAACCGAACATCTGAACATCCAAAGCGCGTTCTGTTCGCACATCCCTAACCATTTCCTTATTCTTCCTTTTATTTCTGACATACTTTTTAAAAAATCCTTTTTGTCGTTTTCAGCATCCCTTATTACTTTGAAGTTATTTTGTGCATCAGACTGCTTTTAGATGTGCTTGGTGAACATGCGGCATAAAATCCCGCAAGCGGGATTTAGACATGACATTTCAAGTGTTCTTTTAAACCCATGAATTAAATACCTCAATGTCAAGGTATTTAATTCATGGCTTTAAAAGAACAAGCTACCAGCTTTAACCCGCAATATGTCACGTCTAAATCCCACAAGCGGGATTTTTACATGCATCCCGCATGTGCGCCGTTCATGTCTAAAAGCAGCCTCAGCCTTCCTGACACTATCCCTACAATTTTGAGTCATTTAACCTTGATAACTGTCCTTCTTCCATTTCTTATATGTTTCCTTTTTGATTCTTAGCTCATCAGTAAGCTTCTTCTACAGCAATATTGGTTTCTTTGGATGTCTCCTATTTTTTTTTTCCAATGGAGTTGTTTGGCATTGGGCCTTCGGTATCTCTTATTTTAGAAACTCTCAGTCTTCCTGGACACTTTCCCTCTTTATGTGATCTAACTGTCACCTAAAGTGTTAGGTTCTAAATTGTTGCCACTAAAGAAAAGGACCTTGGAGTGTTTGTGGACAGCTCGCTGAAAACATCAGCTCAATGCATATTATAAGCCATCAAAAAGGCAAACAGAATGTTACGACTGATTGAGAAAAAGAATAGAAAATAAGAGAGAAATATCATAATGCCATTACATAAATCTATTGTGCGCCCACACTGTCAATATTGTTTGCAGTTCTGTTTGCCCCATCTCAGGAAGGATATAGTAGAACTGGAAAAGATACAGAGATAGACAAAAAGGACATCAGAGATATAGAATAGCTTCCCTTCTAGGAGAGGCTCAACCAGTTAGAGTTGTTCAGCTTAGAGAAGAGATAACTGAAGAGGGATATGATAGAAGCTTATGGAATCATAAGTGGTGCCAAGCAAGTAAAGAGGTAATTTATTTTCAAACAGTTATTCAACATGCTAGAACTAGGCAACACATGATGAAATCAGTTGGCAGCAGATTTTTTTTTTTTTAAAAAAAAGGAGTCTTTTTTTACTCAATGCACAATTAGCTTGTGGAAATCACTGCCAGGAAATAATGGGCATTTTTACACACACCTTAAAGTGCCAGATTTTTCAGTCTTCTGGGTTTACAAGTCCATAAGTAAGTTCCGTATGCATTCTTCACATACACACTGCCCTGATGCAGTTCCTGGATGCATTCTTCACACAAACGCTGCCCTGAGGCAGCCTAAAGTAGCCACAGCTGTAGACATGACAGGCTGCCATGGAAACCAAGTTACCACAGCTGCCTGGAACAAAGCAGTTTACCAGGAGACATTTTACACACAAAAGTTCTGGGAGAAGTTCTATGCAGAAGTTCAAATGTTGAAGATTTGGATGAGTGATTTAGACACACAGAAAGTTAAGGATGTAACAGCAAACATGCAGGAGAAATGTGTGTGTAAAAACACCCATTGTGAAGGCTAATAACATAAATGAGTTTGTTTTTTTAAAGGATTCAATAAGTTCTTAAAGAATTGGTCCTCAAATAGCTACCAGTCAAGTTGGCCAAGGCATGAAACCCTTGACTGTCTGGAATGGGAGGGAACAGCAGGAAATTGATTGCTCCATTAGGACCTGTTGTGCGCTCCTCTGAAGTAATTGAGACTGGCTAGGATGCTGGGCTAGATGAACCATTGGCCCGACCCTGTATGGCTGTTCTTAATAAGAGTGAACTTTTTTTTTTTTGTAAAATAACTGGGGGAGGGGGAAGATAAAAATATATTATTAAAATAAAATGTTTTCTGCTTGCTGGTTTAAATCCATAGTGTTTTTTTTTTTAAATCACACTGTTAATCAACTGGTAGTTAATCTGGGTCCACAAATGTCATTGAGGTCCAGTGCCAAACAAGAGCTTGCAAGAAGTGGCTCCAGTCTGCCCCACAACAACATTCCATTTCTAGGGCCAAAGCCCCTTTGCTGCTGCCCCAAGACACCCTCCAGTCACCCTGAGGGCAATATCACCTGACCTTTTAACAAGCTTGGAAGAGGGAGGAGAGATGGCACTTGGAGCCCTATTTCACTTGGAGCACGCAAAGCCCTTCCCGAGGATATTGCTCCCGTTTCCTTCCAGGGGGAGCTGTACCAAGCTCTGGGCCACTTATACCTAAATGGCTAGTCTGCATTTTCCACATTGGTGGCAATGGGGGAAATGCAGTGAACGTGGATCCCTGCTTATATCTTTGGAGGATTTATCCTGCTACCACTCGCTTCAGTTGTGCAGTGGTTACACATTTTATGCTTCTCATGCACTGGACCTCCCTGTCCTATCATCTGCCAGCAGATTTGTATCATACACTATTTAATATAATACTTTTTTTAAAAAAAAGAAAAGAAAAGAATTTAGAAATTATTCTGTAACAAAATATAATTGGGTAAATTGAAGTTTGCCTTAGAAAATGGGAGCTAGCACACATGCAGTAATTTTTCTCAGTAAAGGTAAACATTTGTGTATATGGCTTTAGCATGAATGCATGGCAGTCATTCCTACATTGTAAATCTTAATAGCTCCCATAACAAACCTGAGTGATTAAGAAAATTGCAAGACAGAGTTTAAATTATATTTAGGAAGTGAGCTATAGTGAGCTCTATATTTTGATTTCTGTTTTTGGAACTAGGCATAGAATTCTCTCATACACGGGGATCACTCCAATGACCCTTAAATATATGCCAATTTTGTGTGCAAATCACCTTAAATTACTGCAGTACCTCCTGCGCTGTCGTTTACTTCCCTAGGCTTTCAGTAGGAAATGCCCTGAATATCACAAAATGCAGCCGTTAGCTTAGAGAAAATACTTACTGAAGACAACTTATGCATTTTTACAAGCACACCTTGAACATACAAATGACCACTTAAGTTGTTTTAAGACAGCCAGCAATAGCTGGACCACTTTTAGAAGGGAAATTCTATGGAACCAACCAATAAGATTCATGCCTAACATTATATTGCTGTTATTCTGGAATTAATCGGAATTTCCCATATTATAATGGAGGAAGAAAGATGCAATTTATAAATCCTTCACCATCTACAGTGCAGAGCACTATGCCAATTACATCCAGTATATGTGTTCATCTGACTGGTCCAACACACCAGTTATTTCCATTTTATTTCTGAATCCATCAGCACAGCTCTCTAGGCAAATCAAAATGATGTAGACTGCATACACTTTTTGCACCCTGGACTGAGCGAGATAATGTCATGTTCTAAGCAATCACCGTTTTTAGATGAGATGAACCCCCCACAGGTCCACCCATCCCAACGAAGGCAGCATGGGGGGCGGGGGGGGGCATGTGCTCCCATGACCCACACACCACCTACTTATATTTATATTTATTTATTTGTTATATTTATTAGCCGCCCCTCATGCCTACGGCATCCCGGGGCGGCTTACAACACTAAAAACGACAACAATCATAAATTATTAATTTTAAACATTTTTTAAAAAACAACATCTTCCCCCCCACCCACCCCTCCCTCCCACCCAGAGCATTGGGGTAAAATCTGGGATGCTTCATAGAGGGTCAGGTCAGAATATACATGGATAGAGGTGCACACCCATCCCTGGCCCGTTTGAATCCCTTCCCCACTCACCCAACGTGTGTGGGCAGTCTGCAGCCATTCCATGAAGCTGGCCCATCCCTCAGCTGGCCCATTTAAAAATGGCCAGTGTTTTCTGGTATGCCATGGTTTAAGTTCCAGCAACATAGAGTCCACCATGCATATAGGACCTTGAAAACAGCTGTTCTCACATTACATTATTTATATAGTTAGATCAACTTTTATTCCATCCTTCACCAAAACCTTAGGGAAGCTAACATCGTAAAAACAAGCATATAAAATACATAAAATAAAACCCACAAAACCACATACAAAATACCCATAAAAACCCCAAGTCCTAATCCTGCTTGGTAAATGCCTGGCCAATTAAATAGATCTTGCATTGCCTCCAGAAGATGCTCAGGTTAAGTCTTTGGCAAATCTCCAAGGGAAAGGCACTCCAGCTGTGGACAAGTCATCAAGGACACCTCCCTGCATGCCCATGTCATATGGACCTGGTGCAATGATGGAACTTACAAAACCGTGCTCTTGGCAGACCTTAGAGACCATGAGGAAACTTAAAGGGGGGAGGTGGTCCTTTAGATACGTAGGTCCCAGGTAGGGTTGTAGCGGAATGTCGCAGTGGTAGTTATTTCCGCTGGAAACAGCATTTCTGCAATTAGTGGTACGGCGTGGCAGAGGCTTTCAATCTACTAGTTTCATTCCACTACTTCCGCAGTTCTGCTAATTTCATTCCGCTACTTCCACAGGCTTCGCAAAATAGCGGAAACATGACATTTTCGCTACTTCCGCCATTTCGCCAGCGCCACAAAATAGTGGAACAGCGGTTTTACAACAGTTTCCAACAATTGCGCAGTTTTTCCGATAGTTTCCAAATTTGCAGAATGCCGGCAGAATTAGCAGAATGTCAGCAGAAAACCTGTGGTGTGGCGCGGGCAATTCCGAAATGGCAGAGTGAAATCGCGGCACGGTAACAGCTGCTGCCGCATCAGCCCTAGTCCCAGACTATTTGCGTGTAAAGGGGGTAGTGGAGATTTAAAAGTGAATCATTTCCCTGCTGTAGGTTCTCCTGCCTCTCCGCACTGCTCTCCGCCGCTCTCTGTGCTCTGGTTCATTTCAGAGAGAAAAAAACAGGGGAAAGTCACCATCTTCCCTGCCTGCCTCTCCAAGCTGGAGCACAGAAAGCAGTGGGGAGAGGAGGGAGCTCCCTGCTGTTCTCTTTGTGCTCCAGCGCAGAGAGGCAAAGGCAGGGAGGCAGCACTGTGTCCCTGCCTCTAAATCTTGCAACTGGAGAACAGAAAGTGGTGAAGAGTGGAGGGCAGACTGATGAGCAGGCAGCTCCTTGCTGGCGTTTTTGCTCCTGCTATTGAGCTTTTGCTCCCCACCAAGCTATAGAATCTGAACATTACCCATCCAGAAATTTTGTGTGTGTGTGTGAGAGCACACATGCAAAAAACCTCTGGATGGTTAAAATCACATTTGTTTACACCTTTAATTATCTTGGGAAGACCACTTCCCAATTTTGAAAAGATTTCCATGTGTCAACTTTATGCACTATGACTACTTCCACTGAAGTCAGCTGAACTACTGGTAATGCATATATTTCACCACATGCATAAATATTTGCAGGATTGGAGCCTTCTCTGCAAGGTGCTGTCCTTTGAGGGCAGTAGCTCACTGCAAGATGAGCTTAAATGGCCGCAGTTCGGGACAAGAAAGGAGCCAGCTGGGAAGAAAGACTAGGTCAGTGGATCAGAAATAAAGTTTGCCTGAGAAAAGTAGCTGTTCAGTGAAACCAAACTGACCAGAGCCAAAAGGAGGGCTGTGTGAGAAACCCCACTTCTGGAGTTCGCTGAGTTGTTTGCTGTAACCTAATTTTGGATTGAATGCTATTTAGTTAGAAGAACTGGACAATAAAGAGTGGAAAGAGCTAGGAAAATTATGCAAATGTGTACTTGCCAAAGGATTCAGAATCCCCTACATGACCCTAATACAGTGCAAGTGCCACTCTGGGCCTCACATCCACGCTACTTCTAGCTCTCTCTTTCACTTTCTCCTACTAGCCAGGTCTAGCACAGCTAAGCTGCTTTGCTTCTTCACCCTCTCCTGCAGTGGAGAGATTGACCTGCACCCTATGTCAGGGATGGCCAAGAGATAGATTACGATTTACCGGTAGATCACAAGTGACTCTCCAAAAGACCCCAGTTTGGGGTGAGTGCAGTCTCTCAGAGATAACCTCTGCGGAAGAGAGCATATACACCGACATTCCAGGGAGTCTCTCCAAGGAGAAGACAGGCTAGGAAAATTCTTGCAGTGCAGAAGGAAAGGTCATCTCTAAAGAGGAGCACATTTCTCAACTCCTGAAACCAGTTGCTGATGTGTTCTAAAGCTGGTAGCCAATGGGAAGTGCCCAAGCCTGCAGCGACAGAGCCAGCAGGAAGGTCCTGGTAGATCGCCTGAGGTTGACTCCTGGATCAAGTGGATCTCACACGCACCCTAAGTCTGGCCACCCCTACCCTACGTTATGTGATCGGTGCTGCCTTTGTTGTTACTGCAAAAATATGCATGAAGAGTTGTATAGGAGCAACAAGACTACCCGAAGATACACCTCCAAATAATGGACTCTGAACGTTTGATACTGACTTTCCTAGTTCTTATTCATTTAAGAGAAATTATTTTTGTGAAAATTTGCTTTTTTTAAACTCATCTAAAGCTACATGAATGTAAAATATCTCCTGATTATGTGTGACAGCCAAGACATTAGACTACAGCACTACAGCTGTTATGAGCTATTGTGCAAACACATATTTAGATATATTTTTTTTAAAAATGTATTATTTACAAAATTGATGGAGCCATCACAGACTGTCAAGCAAACACACAACTAGACAAGTTTTTAAAAACATACATTATTTATACAATGGTTCATTCTGAAACATTTATTACCTATAATACTAATGGGTATTCAGACCATTTTTTAATCTGCTTTTTATTTACATGACAGATTTTGAGTTTCTTTGGAAGCATTACAGCCTGTAACAGGAAAGTATATCTTGGCACATACAATATGCTGCATAATCAGGATTCAAGTGATGATTTCATCAGATGCATTTGAAAAGCAGATTGTACACTTACTCTTCAGTCCTGCAATTGACAGAGAAGGGCAAACAACTGATCCCTGACTTCAGACGCTGCTCCCAGTTTCTCTCCCTGCTTCTTCTGACTAGATTTGTTCTGTTGAAATCTTTCTCCATCAGTTCCCTCTGTATCATTCCTCTGACTTTTCCCTGCTGCTGGATCCTCGATTCCTCCATATTCCCTTGTCCTTCAGGGCAGCTCGCAGTGTTGCCAACGCTCCCAATTTTGAGTATCCTGCAACATTTGGTGTTTTTCTTAAAGTCCTGGAGTCGTGCCCTGGCAAGAACAACAACTTTCATGTTTTCTAAAAGGAAAATTGGGGTTATAGAATCAAAATTGGAAGCTTCCTCAAGGATTATCTAATCCAACCTCTTTCTTTGATGCAGAAAGACTACAGCCAGCTCCCTGCCGTCTTATTGGTAGCCCTTTAGATATTTGAAGACTGCTAAAATGTCTCCCCTTCATCTTCTTTTCTCTGGGTTAAGCATACGCAGTTTGTTCATCCTTTTCTCATAGAACTTGCTTTCCAGACCCGTAATCATTTCTGTGGCAAACCCACTACAAATTTATTTATTTTATTTATTTAAATTTATACACCACCCTTCCCAAATGGCTCAGGGTGGCTAACTGATTAATGACCTTCTTAAAGTGAGGTGCCCAAAGCTGGATGCGGTACTACAGAAGTGGGGTCACCAGTGTGGAACAGAGCAAAATTATTACTTCCCATAACTTCAAAACGATGCTTCTGTTAATGCAGCCTTAAACTGCATTAGCCTTTTTTGCAGTCACATCACATTGCTGACTCATGTTCAGTTTCTGATCAACCACATTATCTGGATTCAATTCCCATGTGCTGTTGCTAAGCTAACTATCCTCTATTTTATACTTGTGTGTTTGTTTTTTCTTTCCTAAATGTACAACTTTACATTTTTCTCTGTTGAATTTCATTTTGTTACTTACAGGACAGTTTCCCAACCTATCAAGATAATTTCAAATACTAATTCTAGCTTTCATAGTGTTAGATACCCCTTTCAGTTTTGTACCATCTGCAAGCTTTAATTCATTAATAAAGATGTTGAACAGGATTGGATACACAGAGCCCTACGGAACACCATTCAATATTGCATTCCAGTTTGAGGATGAGTCATTGATGATCACTCAGTTGTTCAACCAGCTGCAAATCTACCTTAGTATCTTGCAGCCTGAACTTTACCAGCTTGTCAGTAAGGATCACATGTTCAGTTTCATCAAATGCTTTGATGAAATCAAGATATATTATTCCCACACCATTTCCCTTATCCTATCAAAGAAGGAGACAAGATTAATCTTGGATGATTTATTCCTTACAAATCCATGCTGGCTACTAGTAATCACTGTACTGGAAGCAAGGTATTTACGGTTCTGTAATCCCTTCTAATTAGTATCTTCCCAGGTACTGAAGCCCATCTGACTAGGCTATAAACTTTCTGAATTTTTCTTTCCCTCCCTTTTTAAAATCTACGGACCATGTTTGCCCATCTCCAGTCTTCTGGCCATTTTCCCATATTCTCAAAGATGACAGAGATTTTGAGAGTACTTCAGACAGTTCTTTCAGTATCATGTGCTTATTTCATATGAACTTGAAGACTTGAATTCATGGAAAGAAACCAGGTATTCTCTGTTCACTTTATCATCTATCCTGGTCTGCAACCTTTCTTCGTTTATACAACTTTTGCCAAGTACCATCCCTCTCTAGCAGCAGCACTGTTTCCTCTCCTAACTGAGTGTAGAGGGATGGGGTTGGGGAAGGGCTGCAAGTCTCTGTTAGTTTGGGCTCCAAATTTGTTCTTCCTCTACTTGTAGCAGGCTTCCCAGCAAAGTGTGGCTGTAACAGGGACTGGTGGTGCAGCTGTGCTGGGGGCCACAAGCCTGTGTCGCCCACACTCTCTGGTGCAACTGCATCTCTTGCCACTGGAAGAGGATGGCACATTCCAATCTAGTTACACCCCTGGTTCTTCGGCTTTTCCTGTTTTTGCTGGTGTGTAGCCCTTTGAGCAGCATCTTCCCTGTAGTTTCTCCTAGTAGATGGAGTTAGAGCAGCCACTGCCTGTGCTGTGTCATGCGAAGTCTTCTAACCCCAGACCAACAGCAGATAGGTGTATGAGGGACAAAGGACAAACTGGATATATATAGATATAAATAATCAATTTTAATTTATATCCCACACTCTCTTGACCAAGGTCGACTTGAGGCGGCTTACATCCATACGCAAAAGTACAAAAAAAAAACCCAAATATCTAGGTTTTTTATCCCACACAGGGGAAAACCTAGAAACAACAGTATAATATAATAACAATACTTGGGTCAATCCCATGCAAGGGGACCCCACATCATAGAAAAAAAGAAAACCCACCCCACCATTTTACAGCAACACATAATACATCATATTCAACCCAATCTGCCTCCCACCGGTATCCACTGCTAACATTCTCAACCCTGCTCTCACCAGGGAACCCCTACAAACCACTTCCAGCAGTCCCCTGCTGCCACCAGGGGGCATCCTTCATCTCAGCCCCTCTCTCACCGGGAGAGACGAAGGCTCTCTCATCAATATAGAGATTTACAGTAGAGATTTACATTCCCTTATCCCACTGACAGGCCCTCCGGTCCCACCTCCCAGCCCAACCGAAGGGCATGACCAAAGGGCAGGCCCCTTTGATCGTGCCCCTTCGCCCCCGATATGTGCCTCCGGCCGCCCCCGATGTTATGGGAAGTGGGCCGGAAGGACGCCTCCATA
Source organism: Sphenodon punctatus (assembly GCA_003113815.1). Taxonomy (NCBI): domain Eukaryota; kingdom Metazoa; phylum Chordata; class Lepidosauria; order Sphenodontia; family Sphenodontidae; genus Sphenodon; species Sphenodon punctatus. The sequence continues at coordinate 698,439 of QEPC01012288.1, forward strand.
AACCCCACCCCCTCAAGGGTGGGAGGGGAGGGAGAGCTGTGCCATAGCCCCTGGCTGGCCAGATTTCAGTGCCCCGCCTCCAGTACTAGTCTTTCTCCTCTGGTGGCATGGGGGGGGGGGGAGGGAGAGTTCTCAGTTCCTCCAGTGGCTGCTCTGCCACCTCTGGGAGCCCCAACTGGCTGCCGCCCTCTTTCCATGCAGCTGCCCCCAATGTTATCTCCAGTTCACCCCTTGTCCCTCATACGCCTATCTGTTGCTGGTCTGGGGTTAGAAGACTTCACATATATATAGTTGGTTGCCAACTCACCACATCTTGCTAAATCTATTAACAATCCACCTCTCATCACCTTCCGTCACCCTCCTAGCCTATGCAAATTGCTAGTAAGAGCCCAAATTAAACCACCTATCCACAGTCAAGGATCACAGCATTGTAATTCCAGTTGGTGCATCACCTGCATGTACATGAGACTGCCACCTTTAAAAGCAGTGTAACTGGCAACACTTACTTTATTAAACAGAACATAACCTATTTACATTCAACTATCTCATTTACGTTATTGAATGCAAACGCCCTGGATGCTACATTCAATACATTGGAAAGACAACTACTGATTTTCGCACACGTTTGAGAAACCAAAAATTGGCTATTATCACGAAAAAGCTGGAACTAAACCAGTTTCTAAACATTTTAGCTCGGATAGCCACAGCCTTTTGGACTTGGTAATATTCCTCATAGAGGAAGAAGATGAATATAAATATAAAATATGAAATATAAAAATACAAAAATATAGGTTTAAAGTAAAAGGATTAAAAAAAAGTCTCATGCTGCCAATCATAATGTTTATAAACTCTATGCAGTTTTCTTATGAGTGCTGCAAATTTATGATGAAGAAGAGCCATGGGAGCGTGCGCATAGTTAGTAACTTTCTTTATAACGTGGTCTTTAGTATTTGCCAGTAAATAAAACATTTTTTCTTTTACCTCCCAATCAAACCTATCCAGGAGCAATGGCTTTAACATTTTCTCCCTTATCTGCTTTGAATAAGGGCACTTAAATAAATAGTGAGTAAGATTTTCCATTTTTTGGGAGCCGCAGATACACCACCACAATTCATGAAGCGTATTTTTATATCTGCACTCAAGAATAGTAGAGGGCATTAACTGAAAATAAAGCAGTGTGAAATCGCTCAGAATAGTGAAATTTGAGAGGAAGGTCAAATAGTGTCCTAATTGATGTTGTTCCTTGATAATTGAACAAGGAGATATTTTACATGTTAATGGTCTCCATAGCATTTTGTTTAGCTGTGTCAGCAAGATGAATTGCCAGTGACATTTGGGGTAGCTAATCTTGCCCCCTAAACCAGCTCAGAACCACAGAGTGCAATGTCCATGCGTTTTAGTGCATGATTGAATTTGCAAGAGCCTTAACTCTTCTTGTAAACTGGAGGTTTTTATATTATGGATTTAAAAATACTGATGATGGCCGAAGCCAAAACATCTAACTAAACTGTTTTGATTTAAAATCCAGTAATTTCCCTCCCAAGCACGATTCCCCAATCGGGATCTTAGTCACCCCCACACCACAAATTAGACATTTTTAATTGGGTACAACACTATTTTATTATCCTGCTCACACAATCAGGTANCTTCCTCTACTTGTAGCAGGCTTCCCAGCAAAGTGTGGCTGTAACAGGGACTGGTGGTGCAGCTGTGCTGGGGGCCACAAGCCTGTGTCGCCCACACTCTCTGGTGCAACTGCATCTCTTGCCACTGGAAGAGGATGGCACATTCCAATCTAGTTACACCCCTGGTTCTTCGGCTTTTCCTGTTTTTGCTGGTGTGTAGCCCTTTGAGCAGCATCTTCCCTGTAGTTTCTCCTAGTAGATGGAGTTAGAGCAGCCACTGCCTGTGCTGTGTCATGCGAAGTCTTCTAACCCCAGACCAACAGCAGATAGGTGTATGAGGGACAAAGGACAAACTGGATATATATAGATATAAATAATCAATTTTAATTTATATCCCACACTCTCTTGACCAAGGTCGACTTGAGGCGGCTTACATCCATACGCAAAAGTACAAAAAAAAAACCCAAATATCTAGGTTTTTTATCCCACACAGGGGAAAACCTAGAAACAACAGTATAATATAATAACAATACTTGGGTCAATCCCATGCAAGGGGACCCCACATCATAGAAAAAAAGAAAACCCACCCCACCATTTTACAGCAACACATAATACATCATATTCAACCCAATCTGCCTCCCACCGGTATCCACTGCTAACATTCTCAACCCTGCTCTCACCAGGGAACCCCTACAAACCACTTCCAGCAGTCCCCTGCTGCCACCAGGGGGCATCCTTCATCTCAGCCCCTCTCTCACCGGGAGAGACGAAGGCTCTCTCATCAATATAGAGATTTACAGTAGAGATTTACATTCCCTTATCCCACTGACAGGCCCTCCGGTCCCACCTCCCAGCCCAACCGAAGGGCATGACCAAAGGGCAGGCCCCTTTGATCGTGCCCCTTCGCCCCCGATATGTGCCTCCGGCCGCCCCCGATGTTATGGGAAGTGGGCCGGAAGGACGCCTCCATAAACCCCACCCCCTCAAGGGTGGGAGGGGAGGGAGAGCTGTGCCATAGCCCCTGGCTGGCCAGATTTCAGTGCCCCGCCTCCAGTACTAGTCTTTCTCCTCTGGTGGCATGGGGGGGGGGGGAGGGAGAGTTCTCAGTTCCTCCAGTGGCTGCTCTGCCACCTCTGGGAGCCCCAACTGGCTGCCGCCCTCTTTCCATGCAGCTGCCCCCAATGTTATCTCCAGTTCACCCCTTGTCCCTCATACGCCTATCTGTTGCTGGTCTGGGGTTAGAAGACTTCACATATATATAGTTGGTTGCCAACTCACCACATCTTGCTAAATCTATTAACAATCCACCTCTCATCACCTTCCGTCACCCTCCTAGCCTATGCAAATTGCTAGTAAGAGCCCAAATTAAACCACCTATCCACAGTCAAGGATCACAGCATTGTAATTCCAGTTGGTGCATCACCTGCATGTACATGAGACTGCCACCTTTAAAAGCAGTGTAACTGGCAACACTTACTTTATTAAACAGAACATAACCTATTTACATTCAACTATCTCATTTACGTTATTGAATGCAAACGCCCTGGATGCTACATTCAATACATTGGAAAGACAACTACTGATTTTCGCACACGTTTGAGAAACCAAAAATTGGCTATTATCACGAAAAAGCTGGAACTAAACCAGTTTCTAAACATTTTAGCTCGGATAGCCACAGCCTTTTGGACTTGGTAATATTCCTCATAGAGGAAGAAGATGAATATAAATATAAAATATGAAATATAAAAATACAAAAATATAGGTTTAAAGTAAAAGGATTAAAAAAAAGTCTCATGCTGCCAATCATAATGTTTATAAACTCTATGCAGTTTTCTTATGAGTGCTGCAAATTTATGATGACGAAGAGCCATGGGAGCGTGCGCATAGTTAGTAACTTTCTTTATAACGTGGTCTTTAGTATTTGCCAGTAAATAAAACATTTTTTCTTTTACCTCCCAATCAAACCTATCCAGGAGCAATGGCTTTAACATTTTCTCCCTTATCTGCTTTGAATAAGGGCACTTAAATAAATAGTGAGTAAGATTTTCCATTTTTTGGGAGCCGCAGATACACCACCACAATTCATGAAGCGTATTTTTATATCTGCACTCAAGAATAGTAGAGGGCATTAACTGAAAATAAAGCAGTGTGAAATCGCTCAGAATAGTGAAATTTGAGAGGAAGGTCAAATAGTGTCCTAATTGATGTTGTTCCTTGATAATTGAACAAGGAGATATTTTACATGTTAATGGTCTCCATAGCATTTTGTTTAGCTGTGTCAGCAAGATGAATTGCCAGTGACATTTGGGGTAGCTAATCTTGCCCCCTAAACCAGCTCAGAACCACAGAGTGCATGGATTTCAGTGACAGCCCTTCCCCCTCCAAAAACGTGGGGTGTCTGGGCTGCAGCTCCAATGGGGTGCCCCATTTGGAGGATCATGGCTGGGGCCGGAGTGCTGGAGTTTGCCTGGGATGGTCCCAGGTGCAGGAAGAAAGCACAGGTTTATCCCAGAGACAGGGACAGGAGGCTACAAGCAGGATGGAATCGATCTTTCAGTGCTTCTCCCTCCAACTTTCCCAACCCCACTAAGGAATGAGGGGTAAATGGGTGCTCTGGGCTAATACAGTGGGTGTTCTGCAGGAGGGGGGCAGGGGGATGGTGTGGTCCTGTGCAGAGCAGCCCTGTGGGGCAGAGTGGGCAAGTGTAGTCCTCTTGAGAGGACTCTAAGAATGAGCCTCATTTCAGGGAGGGAAATCCTATGGGGGAGCAGGGAGAGAGAGAATACACAAGGGGGGTAATTAAGGAGAGAGAGTAGGGGCAGAGCCTCTGTAAATAGCTTCCACAGTGGAAGCCATGCACAGGGGGAGCACTTTACAGGGAGCAACGTTATTGGGGATACAGGATATGGAACCCAGTACAGGGGGAGGTCTGCAGAGTGGGAAGCATTGTGCAAGAAAGAAAGCCCTGTCCAAGGGGGAATAAAGTGGGGGAATCTTTTAGAGACAGAGAGCTGCAGAATAATGGTCATAAGTGTGCCGGTGGAGAACTCTGGACAGAGGAGAACTGACTGAGGAAGCTTTGTACAGGGGGAGAGCTGCAGGATGGGCAGCATTATGCCAGGTGGAGAGTCATGTACATGGGCACAGCAGAGTCAGGGAGACCTGCACAAGGCGTGAAATAGCCAGGGGGTCCTGTACAGGGGGAGGTCTTTATAGTAAGCAGAATGGCCAGTGTTGCACAAGGGAAAGAGCTCTGGCAGTGGGGAGTAAAGTGGAAGACTTCTGTACAAGCCATGAGCTAGAGAGATCATAGAGAGCAGTATTTGGAAGTTTGCAATGCTTAAACTGAACCAAAGTTGTTGTATTCTTAGTAAAGCAGGGAGCTACCAGTAAAAATCCAGGTTCTCTTTGCTTGCTATTTGAAGAAAGTAACAGCCTTCTAAACTGAAGGGAGCAGCTCTTCCACCTTAGCCTCCCCTAAGCCCTGCTCCCATAGTGGTTATGCTGCTAAGCATTCTACTGTGCCAGCAGGACAAATTTTCTCCATTGCATTGTATTTAACAAAAAACTTGGATATTCCATAATAAAAAAACCTCCGATTTACAAGAGTTAAGGCTCTTGAAAATTCAATCATGAACTAAAAAGCATGGAAATTCTAAGTTAAGGATCTTGCTTTAACTTTAATGCCATGTTAGCAGTAAAGACATTGCACAGTGCCGCATATTGTGCTCACTTACAACTTCAGCTCCATGCACCCACACTTTGCCTTTGTCTTTTAGCCCTTTTCTTCCTCATTGCAGCTTGGGGGCAACGTTGAAGCTGGGAACAAGGGGATGTGAGCTGGCCCTTCACCCCCACCTTTTCCTGCTATCCTTTCATTCCAGTTTATTTTATTTATTTATTTATTTTATTTATTTATTTTAAAAATGTATTATCCCACCCATCTTGACACAGACAACTATGGGTGGTGTACAATTAAAACAGAATAAAACTTCAGAGCAAAAACAACACATAATAGGGAGGATTAAAATATCCCTCACCACCCACCATGCAGTTGAGGCGAATGGGACAGCTGACTAATGACTCACACCCACTAGTCTCTATTGCCCTCCCAGAGCACGGTGAAGCTGGGTAGAGTCATATACAAATGTTTAATTAAAACTACGTTTGGTATGCATTGAAATTAATAAAATGGAATGGCCATTGGAAGGAATGGAGGCAACAGCAGTGCCAGTTTCTAAATAAATACTATCGTCATTCCAACATCCAATTAAGTGATTGTGAAATTATACAATACAATTATATCTTTGGGAGTAGATAGGGAAGGCAAGAGGGTGTGAAATGATGAGGAAGGCACCAGGTACAGTAAGTGGAATGGTTGGAATGACAGGGAAAAATACTAAGATCGTGCAGGATTAAGTGGGTAGAATGAAAGGAGGAATTAGAAATAGTTAGAATAATAAGGTTCTGAGTAAATTAACTTATTCAGAAGACTGATGGGATATCTGAGGAAGCAGTCCTATCATTTTACCCACTTACCATAGATGACTTCCTATCCTTTGACTCCCAATAGCCTCCCTCCCTGCTATTCCACTTCCTCTCCTGTGTTTGTTTTTTGTCATTCCACACACATCCTTACTTCTGTTCCACATGACACATAGGGTATTTTCAGACGTTACGAGATCACAGGGTGAAAACAGACATGACGTTAACCACCCTTTAACCACCCTTGGTGGTCAGTTATGCATGGGTATTTTCAGACGTTACGAGATCATGCTCAACCACAGTGAACCACGGTCAATTTTGCTGCGGGGTCAAAGCGTCCTGAACGTCTGTTCAGTGGCCGCCAGATGTTCACCACGGTCAATACCGACATGGGGTCAATTTCAACCACGCTTCCGGGGCTCCCCGCCGGACAATCTCTGGAAGCGTGGTCAAAGAGAATCCTGGTGGGAACCACCAAAAAGTAATGTCTGGATGGCAATCACCAGCCGGAACCAAAGTAAATGATCCCCAGTTGGGGACAAAGCATGCAGCATCACTGCTGGGCAACCAGCAACAACACAGCCACCGGAGGGAGATTTAAAGGGAAACCCACAGCAGGGCAGCATGGAGGGATGGAGCGAGGAGGCGGAAGAGAGCAGTGGGAGAGAAGGCGAGGGTGGAGGAGGCAGTGGCAGTGGCAGTGGTGGAGGGAACGCGGGTGGGGGAGGGGGAGGGTGCACATGTATACTCGGGTGCGATAAACAGTTGTTGCACTATATTGCCTCCCGTGCCCATTATTGAGGGACAGGGATGGGGTGGTGGAGTACTGCACCCCCTCCCGTGTTCGGGCTATCCCAGGGAACTCCCAGGGGTGGGCCGGGGTGATGCAGCCCTCACACCTCGGCCTCCCAGCTGATGTGTCTCACCAGGGAATCCTGGATGCGCTTGGCATAACGGTACTCCTGGGGGTTCTCGGCGTTCACGTACAGGGGCACCGGGCCAGGGGGTTGGTTGGGCTCAGGGTATTCCAGGGCTGCCCCCTCGGTCTCGCACATGTTGTGGAGCACACAGCAGGTGCCAATCACCAGGGCCAAGGTCTCCACAGTGTAGTCTAGCCGCCCAGCGAGGCTCCTCCAGCGCTGCTTGAGGGCCCCAAAGGCTCGCTTCACCATGGTCCTGCTGAAGCACAGGCGGGTATAGCAGGGTTGCATGCGACTGGGTAGACCTTCATTAGCCACCGGGTGAGGGAGTAGGCAGGGTCGCCCAGGATACAGGGGGGCATCGGGACCCCCTCGATCCAGATCATCCCCATGTCAGCAAAGTCCCTCCAGAACATCCGGGCATAGAAGGGGGAGATGGTCATGATCCGGGCATCGTGACTGCAGCCGGAGTTGCCCATGAAGATGT
>QEPC01012288.1:711392-758728 GCA_003113815.1 Sphenodon punctatus
CAGACATGACGCTAACCACCCTTTAACCACCCTTGGTGGTTATTTATGCATGTTGCAGGGCTGCATAGGACACCAATACAGCCCTGCAACATGCATAAATAACCACCAAGGGTGGTTAAAGGGTGGTTAGCGTCATGTCTGAAAGTACCCTTAGTGCCCCATGCAGCCCTGAAACATGCATAAATGACCACCAAGGGTGGTTAAAGGGTGGTTAGCGTCATGTCTGATTTCACTCAAAATCACTCACAAGGATGTTTGAAAAAAGAAGTCAAGAAAAGTGTCTGAACAATAGGTCAAGTCAGTGAAAATGGGGATACACACATCTAGGCAGTTCCTGAGATATCCTGAATGGCCACCATTTCTACAGAGACCTGAAAGAACCCATCACTTTGCAGACCGTCTTCCGTACTTCTTAGGATTGGGCCTCTAGTGTGAGGGGGAGATGCTCGCTGTTCATTTTTAATTCTCTCTCTGGCCCTTTTCACACAAGACCCACCCCCACCTCACACGACTGTGACTGGGGTGTGTGTCTCTGTGACAGCCAATGGGGGTGCAAGTGCACTCTCGCACTCCCCCCATCTCCCACGCACAGAGGTATTGGAGAAAACAGTGATGCCTCCACACGTGGAGATATGGGGGGGGGGGTGTCCATGTGACGGACCGCACACACGCCACAGCACACCCCCATCCCCCCCCCACACACACACCGAAAAGGGCCTCTATCACCCAATCTGGGAACTTTATGAAATTTCTCTAAAGCTTTATAAACTCCTTTTACCATAAGGTGCCTCTGATGAATGGGGCTTTGTGGTTCCTGTTACTTCATATTTAATATAGAATAATTCATTCATTAATACATCCTGATACTCCGTATTTTCTTTTTTATTAAAAAGGTTCCATAATATTTTTACATTTTAATAAAATAGAGATTTTGTCAGTAATCTTTCCTCTCCAGAACTCACTACGTGAGTAATAAAAATTGGCATTTGGCTGTAGATTATTCTTTATGTTGTAGATAACAGGTGAAGTTATCATCAGCTTTTATACAATTGCAAAGGAAGTTTATTGATAAAACTATACAGCATGAACTAAACTGAATCTTGCCAGTAATATCAGAGTATGACAGGTCTGCCTCTGTTCTACCTGTTTAGACCTAATATTTTAGGTATGATGAAATTAACACACTGTGCTCCCTTTTTAAGATACTTTTAGTGAGAGTGTATTTAAAAGGTTCAAAATTTCCCTTTTGCTTTTTATTTTATATTATATTTTTCCAAAGGGGTCCTTCATAGTATATTGTTAAAAATCCTTTCAGCTTTCAGTATGACCTTCCTTAACCAACTCCTACATTATGATGTGCTTATTGTGCCATCTTCAGGACATTTCTGGAAAAAGAATTCCCTAGATTTTTGCAGTCATTTTAAACACGATCAGGAAAATTGTACTTTTTATATAAATTCCACTGAAAGGTGAGTAAAGTGGTTTAGAAAGCTAAGAAAGAAGATAATTTTCCCATACTAAGGAAGGACTGATTAAACACCCAGGGTATAGTTCTCACCCATTAAAAACATTGGGGGCTTGCCATTGACCTTTTTGGGGGTTAAGGATTGCAGCTTTTTCTATTATGCTTAACCAACAAGCATTTCAGCAGTGTACATATTATTTGATGAGTAATTATGATGAGAAAAACCTGTGACCTCTTTGCAGAGACTGAATGCCTGCCCTTTCTATGGGAGAAATCCTACTTCTGATTGGATACAGAGAGCTCTTTTAGCTTGCCTAGACGTGGGTTTACTGTGTCAACCCATCCTCAATTAACATTAGCTGAATAAGAATGCTTAACTGCAATGATTATCCTGCCAATAGTCATACTAGCCTTCTAGCTGGATCTCATCCTCAGACATGGCTAAAACCCACTTAAGGAAATTCAGAATTAGCATCCAGAATGGTGACTGAATAAGGAATCCCATCCAATTGAATGAATTCTATAAGATTATCCCCTAGTACCTGTCCACAGTAAAAGTGTTCTACATTACCAAGTAATGTTTTAGAAGGATCTGGCAGTAGCCACTACATTGTTGAGCCATCTCCAGATTTTCCATAGCAGCAAGCCAAAGTTGGTCACTCATGGAAATATTCATGCAACTTCAGGTTTGTACATCCCAACCAACTATATTAACCAAAATAAACAAAATCTAATGAATTTAGCTTTCCTTTCAAAACTAAGCAGGAACTTGTCATATCAGTTTCCTTTGAGGTCCTCCTAGGTTAGGTTCATGAATTCAGCATTGCGACCTTCTTCTTTCTCTGCAAGATGATAGAATGTCCACAAAGCCATGCTTTTTTTAGATCATAGCACCTGACTTCTTCATCTGAAGCTTAAATAGCACACAAACACAAATAGCCATTATTGATTAAATGTACGGCCTATTGCAACAGCCACCTTTTTTATGGAAGCACTATCTTACCTCAAACTTTGCTCAGGCTGCCAAAGTAGCAGTCCTCATTTTAGATGAGACAAGGGATTATTGGGTGAAAACAGACATGACGCTAACCACCCTTTAACCACCCTTGGTGGTTATTTATGCATGTTTCAGGGCTGCATAGGGCACCATTACAGCCCTGCAACATGCATAAATAACCACCAAGGGTGGTTAAAGGGTGGTTGGCGTCATGTCTGTTTTCACCCATTGTCCTCAGGAGGTAGGTCTGGAAATTCACATTCTAATTAACTCAGCAGAACTTGCATGCAATGTAGATGTGCAATGAGATGCAGAACACCTGTTTGCCCAGTGTTTACAGGCTGCTAACAAAGATGGAAATGATGCATTGGCCACAGTTCATCATTCTTCTGACATTAAGCAATTGGTGGGTCTTCAGTAGTCGTGAGACAGAAATATCCATTGTTGTCCAACTATGTACTAATACTCCAAATGGATTTTACTAGTAGTAGTTATGCATCTTTGCAAGTGATCGATTTTGACGAAGTAGGAAATAGGTTCTGAACATCCTGTGAAAGATTTTAGTAGAAATCAGAGACACTGGAATACAACAGAATCGTCCTGCACCCAACCCCTGCCCACAGCAATATAGAAAATCTTTTCTCACTACTTAGAGAAATCAGAGATAGTCCTAGCTAATTATATGCTAGATAAAATTTAAAAGTAAAAGATTATGGTCTTGATTCCCTGCTCACATTTAAGTTGAGCAAAAACTGTTCCACTGCAATCAATGGTGTTATACTGTGGGAAAGTGGAAAATCAGATAAATCTCATTTTTTGCCAAGAGGAAATTCAAAACATTACTGTAACCTAGGAGACATCTTTCAGTACGTAGGTGTAAACACCACAAAGTCTACATATTACAAAACTATCCCATCTTGTATTTAAATTTGAAAGCATCATACATTTCAATTACTTTATTTCTTTAATTGTATTTAACTTGCTGTCAAAACATCTACAGCTTGCCTAATTGTTCTATTAAATCCTAAAGGTAAAGCAAGTGAGTTGTCATTAGAAGTGCAAAATTAACTGATGATATATTGGCTGCTAGATTTATTACAAATCCAAAAGCTGTACAAAAACAATAACCTATTTTTAGGTAATAATGGCTGAGATTAAAAGTCTGTAAAATTTGGTTATGTGCATTTATAACAGATCTCTTACTCTGCATGATAAATGAAATCAGGGATAGCCAAAACATTTCCTGAAAGCTAACCTTAAAGAAAGCAGTCACTGGGTTTATTACCCACATTCATAATGCTTATGAATTCCATTGATGGAAAGGTAAAAAACAGATGACTGTTTAACATACGTACAATGGGGCAGGTCAGAAATAAACACAGGAAATCATTTCTCATGCCAGAGTTGAACACCAATGTGTGTGAATAAATATATACATACATGGAAAGAAATTTCATTAATCAGATATCTTCAGATCGGACATTGCCATCATTCACCTTTTTTTGTATTATTCATTAGAGATATTTTTTTCACTCTAGGAATACTGACAGCATTTAGAGCTGAAGTTAATATCCACAGTGAATATTGTTCTAACGATTTTGCCCCTCTTTTAAATGGTCCAACAAAGCAGATACAAACCACTATTTCATTTCAGCATTATTAGCACTTTTTATTTGTTTATTTATTTATAAAACCATTTATATACTACCCCCCTCCTGCCCAATGGCAGCCCAGGGTGGTGAACATCATAATAAAAATACAAAAATATAAGATACCATACACAATAAAATAGCAATTAAAAATAACCCATTAGAAACCCAAAATAAAAATACCCTTAATCCTAAAGGGAAAAAACCCTCCTACTATCCATCCCCTTCACCAAGTGTCTGGTGAAACAACGAGGTTTTACATTGTGTGCAGAAGGAGGGGAGATCCGGAGAGAGGCAAATTTCTACCGGGAGGGAGTTCCACAGCTGCAGCACGACCACCATGAACGCTCTCTCAATTGTCACCCCCAGGAAACCCGGGGGACCTCTAATAATGTGCCCCCACCTGACCACAGGGACTGATCCAGTACATGGGGGATGAGGTGATCCTGTAGGCAAGTGTGGGCCAAGCTGTATGGAGCTTTAAAGGTAATAACCAACACCTTGAATCCGGCCCAGAAGACTATAGGCAGTCAGTGCAGAGAATGGAGCACTGGTGTTATGTGCTCCCGACGGCCTGTCCCCACAAGGAGGCGAGCTGCCGCATTCTGCACCAGCTGCGTCTCTGGGTCGTCACCAAGGGTAGACACATGTAGAGTGCATTGCAGTAGTCCAATCTCAAGGTGATGAATGCATGGATGATGGTGGCAAGATTGGAGCCTGAGACTAAGGCCGAAGACGTCAGATCAGATTAGTTTACCAAACACACTCCTTGCCACAGTCACCACCTGGGCATCCTCTAGGCAGAGCTGTGAATCGAAGAGCACTCCCAGACCCGGGGGACCAGGGAGGGATGTACTCCATCAATGATGGGGGCCTCCACTCCCCCAGCCCTTACCACCACCATCACCTCTGTCTTTTCAGGAATCAGCTTCAGACGGCTCACCCTCATTATTATTATTAACAAACATTTATATAGCGCCAGCAGTGTACCTGGCACTTTACAAAGTAATCATCCAATCCAATCCCCCACCTCAGCCAGGCACGAGGCAAACACCAAGACTGTCGGGCCTGCATCCGATAAAAACGAGAGGTAGAGTGGGGCTTAATCAGCGTACTGATGACACTGGATCTCAAACCCTCTCACGATCTCACCCAAAGACTGCATGTACTTGTTGAACAGGAGAAGGGACAGAATGAATCCCTGTGGAAATCCACACATGAGATCACGGGGGGATGATGTACAATCCCCCAGAACCACACGCTGAGTTCTCCCAGCCAGGAAAGAGTGGAACCATTCAAGAACAGTTCAGTCCACCCCAGCACGGTCCCACAGGTGAGCCACCAACATCTCGTGGTCAACCATATCAAATGCCTCTGAAAGATCTAAGAAAATCAAAAGGGTGGACCAACCTCTGTCCAACTCCTGGCGCAAATCGTCGACCAAGGACACAAGCGCAGTCTCAGTGCCAGAGCTTGGACGGAAGCTGGACTGTGAGGAATCAAGGAAACTGATGCAGTCCAGATACCCCTGGAGCTGCTGGATCACTACCCACTCAATAACCTTCCCTAAAAAGGGAAGTTTAGAGACTGGCTGATAACTGGTAAAGGCATCAATGTATCAAAGGCCACTAATGTGCATAAGTAACTGAAATACCAGAATAATCAAGCAAAACTATCTGAACAGATGATTGTTTGGTGGGCTATCTAAAAATGCAAGTTTTGACTGTGATCCCATGTCCTAAGGACCGTGCGCATGCACATTTTGCAAATGCGGATCCGCACAGTTTCCACGCTGCTCCACATGCATGAGCACAGTCCACAGGACATGGGATTGCAGTCAATATTTGCAGATACAAATATTTGAGGTAGCTATAGCTATTTTACAGAAGGTTATTCAATGGGTGGTCTCCTGGCAGCTTCAGGTGCCTTCGATGCTATCAGATTCCTGGACCTGTGTCAGTTTGCCTTTTTTCCTGGGTATAGTGCAGAAGCAGTGCTTGTGGCCTTGGTCGATGATCTATGCCTAGAGATCAACAGGAGAAATTGCACCCTGCTGACCCTATTGGACCTATCATTGCCCTTTGATATAGAAAATCACAATGTGATGACAACATGACTGCAGAACATGGCAGGGGTCAGCAGGATGGCTTTTGAATGGTTCCATTCATTCCTGTCAGGGAGGTTCCAGTCAGTGATGAAGCGATTGTTCACTGACTCCCACTCCTTTTCTTGTGGAGTCCAGCATGGTTCCATCTTGTCTTGCCTCCTGTTCAATGTGTATGTTTGAGGCTGCTGGGTGACATCACACGTAGACTTCTGCATTGTCAGCAATGGGATGATGACACTCAAGTCTATATCTTTTTCATCCGACCCAAATCCTGCAATCTCAGTGCTTACTCTACATTTAGGTACTGGATGTGGGCAATCCAACTGAAGCAATGATGGTTGGCCGGCCGGCCCTGTGACTTAGGGAGAAGTGAGGGTTGGGACACCCATAATTGATGGGTTACAGCCTCCCATTGTTACTCAGGCCAGAATCCAGGAGCATCACAAGGTTGCATACCTATGTCTAGAAAATCAGGTCACAGCTGGAAATACCACACCTAATACATCCCAGGACAGCATTTGCCTTTTTTACAGCGGCATCACAATGACAGCTCAGTCATTTTATTGTCAATTATTATTTATTTAATCAAATTTAGATGCCACCCTTCCCATTATATCTCGGGGCAGCTTACAATCAATATAAGCATCTAAAAAAAAACCTCTTTAGCCCTCCTAAAAACCCTTTCCTAACCACCACCACCCTGCACCCAATCCCACCAAACCCTATCCTTGCCTGCCAAATACCTGGCCAGATAAAAAGGTCTTACATAGTTTCCAGAAGATGAGCAGGCTCGAGCTTAGATGAACCTCCAAGAGGAGGTTCCATAATTGTGGAACAGCCACTGACAATGCTGCTCTACGTGCCCTTGCTGTAGAAACTTCACAGGCAGATGGCACCTGCAAGAGGCCACTTCCGGCTCACCACAGAGGCCTTGGCAGGACATAAGAGAAGAGGCAGTCTTTCAGATACTTGGGGCCCAAGCTATTTAAGACTTTATAGGTCAAAAACAGCACCCTGAATTGTGTCCAGAAAGCTATTTGGTAGCCAGTGCAGACTCTGAAGCACTGATGTAATACGCTCCTGGTGATCTGTCCCCAACAGAAAATGGACTGCCACATTTTGCACCAACTGCAGCTTATAAACAGTCATCCAGGGCAGCCCCACATAGAGCGCATTGCAGTAGTCTAGTGTCAAAGTTATCACAAATACAAAATCACTCATGATGAGTGATTTTGTATTTGTGATAATGTTGTGCTTTTTGTGTATATAAATTGACAATTTGATATTACATGGTACATGCTTTTTATATTTTTAGGAGTGTTTACATTCTTATAGTAGCCAATTGGTTTTTTTTTTGTTTGGGACAAAATGGAATGCTGCGGGACTCCACAGGGGAGGTCCCAAGAAGACAATGAGAAATTGCCCATCACCACTCTCTGGGACCTCCCCGACAGGAAAGAGCAGAACCATCAAGAGCGGTCCTGTGCACCCGTCAGGTCCCACAGCCGTGTCAACACCACCTCATTATCAGCGGTATCAAAGGCCACTAAAAGATCTAATAGGATTAACAGGGCAGAATTCCCTTTATCAATCTCCAGGTGCAGGTAATCAACCAAGGTCACAAACGCAGTCTCCATGTCATACCCAGGATGAAAGCCTGACTGAAATGGGATATCTGAGGATATTAATCTGAGGATATCAAGATAAGCCTGGAGCTGTCCAGCAACCACCCATTCAATAACCTTCCCTTTTTAGGAAGACAGAGACCGATACCTGGATGCGAAGTCGCCTACCCTTGACAACCCCAAACAGCAGTAGCCCCAACATCTCCCAGTTGGCTTTCACCAGCCAGGATGGGACAGGATCTAGTAATACTGCAATACCCATTCCATCGGTGCTTCAGACTCTGCACTGGCTGTCAATAGTGTTCTGGGCACAATTCAAGGTGCTGGTTTTGACCTATAAAACCATAAACTAAAATGTAAATAAATAAAAACAGCCTGGGCCCTAAAGGACTGCTTCCCCCTCATGGTTACATGAGAGTGCTCTCTTGCAATTCCTATCTTTGCTCCAGGCCCATACAACCAAGGGACGCAGAGAAGCATCCTGGCTGGTCCACAGCTCTGGAACTCCCTTCTCTTGGGGGTTTGGCAAAGCCCAAGCATCTTCAGAGGCTATGTAAGATCTATTTATTTGGCCATTTATTTAATAAGCAGGGTTCGAATTTGGGGAGTTTTGTGTGTTTTATTTTCAGTATTTCATAAGCTTATTTTTATGATACTGTTAGACATCCTGAACCTTTGACAAAGGGCAGGATGAATAAATCTAAATAAACAAACAAGCAAACTACCATGCACTGCCTGTCTTATGCCCTTTGCAGCACTTTCATCCTGAATTGTTCAAAAATCTCATGTTAGGTTCCTACAAATCATGAGAATGGCTTATTAATAATGAAATGTCTTGAAAATCATGACATTTGGGTTGTATTGATACAATTTCTGGGTTTTGAAAGCACACTGCAGTTCCATTTTAAAACATTTTCTTCATGACCACAAGGACAAGGAGGATTACTTTTTAAATGAAAAGTTGTGCTTCTAACCATTTCAAGAGCTGGTGGTTTTTTGGGTTGTTTTTTTTTTTAAAAAAAACCATCCCAAATTACAGGAGTTAACAACCTCCCCTTTATATGCCATACCCAAAGTGCCTCATTTGTTTTAAGTTATAAGTAGGATGCTGCTGAGCTGCTTCATTGTAGCTCCACCCTTTCAGCACACACACACTCCCTTTTAGAGAACATCCAATGTCCTCAATAATAACTGTAATAAACAAAATAGGAGTACTTACTGGCTAGACGTTGAGGAAACATAATAAGCCAGCTACCAGATGGTCCTTATAAAGCTTCAACTGCCTGTCTCTCTCAAATTTAAAAGAGCCAGACCTCAGGGAAGTATGCCAAGATACGCTTCTATTAAAAGAGTGGCTCTACTCTGAGTTGTTACAGAAGCAACAAGGTAGTTATAAAGGAAAAACATATGATTAAGAGTTTGGATTGCCTCCTTTGGGTGCTTCTCAGTA
The DNA here is from genome assembly GCA_003113815.1 of Sphenodon punctatus. Classification (NCBI taxonomy): domain Eukaryota; kingdom Metazoa; phylum Chordata; class Lepidosauria; order Sphenodontia; family Sphenodontidae; genus Sphenodon; species Sphenodon punctatus. The sequence goes on from QEPC01012288.1 coordinate 720,686, forward strand.
GCTTTGGCTTTGTGCTTTTCCAAAGCTATTAGGTAATACATGAAAAAGAGAGGAGTTAGAGTGTTCAGAGTAGACTCATTTTCCTGTACCATGTGGGCATTCAGATATACACTGTTCAAGCTTCTGGAGTTGTACCCCTCACAAGAATTAATTTCTGACCAATAAATAGGATATAGGAAGTCTGCCACTGTCTAACAGCTGTCAAATAAGGAACATCGTGCTATTTGAAAGGCATAGTGCTAAGAAGGCAGTAGTATAATGGTATGGTACCCTGGCAAGGAAATCACAACTTAGGACCAAATTTCTGTCACAGAAAGGTATTGAGAGAAAGAAAAGAAAAGAAAAGGAGAGACTCTGAAATGAATCATTCTTTACCTGGCGGTGCCTTACACTCAACTGCACTCCCATGTCACAGATGTAAATGGTTACTCAAGGTGAAGGCAGCGGGGACGCCAGCCCTATGTGTCAGGAACTCCAGTCCTGAGTTCTGTTCAGGGATGGTCTTATCACATAGCAACCTGGGGAGACTGCCACAAGCCCTGCTATTTTCTCTACTTCTGGAGGCCTTCCAGTTAAGGGTTGCAATTTTTTGCAGTTTGACCACAAGACTCCCATTTTGGCCAATGGGAGTCTCAGGGTCAAATTCCAAGAGGTGGCAACCCTACCCACTGTGGCTCCCATTTTCACCATGATCAGGTGTGGGCCCCTCCCAATGGGGTCCCAAACATGATAACATCTAAGGCCCCACAGAGGGCATCCCTGAGGGAGCCATGGAGGAGGATGTGAGGTTTTATCCTTGCCCTAGGCATGGCAAATTCTAAAGCCAGACATGGTACCATTCTCAATTATGTCGCCATGGACAAGACACAGATGAACACTTTTTCTGCAAGTCACTTTTCCTATCTGTACATGATGGGTAGAGTAATATTTGAATATTTCACAAGTGTTATGAGGCTTAATATTTGTATTTTTGAAAATATTGTGCAAATAACCACACACTACCCATTACTATAATACAAAAGAGTTGTTTTATATACGTTTGCCATATCAGTCAGTCAGTATTTTATTGAGCGTAGCCATAGGCCATTGCTAAAGAAACAAACCCACACATACACGTACAACAATTACACAACAACAAAACAGCCAGCATAACAGCTTAAAACATAGGCACTGTCAAGGTGCTAAATCAGGAAGTACCCCATAAACCATGTTCAATCAAACCTGAGCCCAAGAGAACCCATACACCCCCTATAGCAGTCGATCCCTCAGTCTACTGCCTCCAAATCTGGGGAGCTCATCCCCTGATCGGGCAAAGTTAGGGATTTGAAATCAATAAACTGATGCCTCCTAACAAACACGGCAGTCAAGAACTTAACCACGGGGGCAGTCATGTCTTGATGGACATCAGCGAGCAGGTAGACCAATTTCCTCTCTTCAGACCATGCATGATGACTTGACAGAAAAGACCCCAATGCCACAGTACGCAAAGAGTCGTACAAGTGGCATCTAAAGAACGCATGAGCAGTAGACTTGACCTTGAGCTGGTCGAAAGGGCAAAGTCTCTAGGCAAAAAGCACACCGGCAAGTCTGCCGGCCCAGAGCTGGGTTGGAAGAGCATTAAATCTCGCCACCATCATCAGCCATTTCCCTCTGGCCGTAAACTTCACAACCAAATAATGGGCTAGTGTGTCAATCTGTGGGGCCCACCTCAAATAGTGAACCATATGCATGGAGGCTGCCACCCTGCCCCTCTCCTCCTGTAGATCCACATCCTCCCACCTACGCCTGATTTCCACTACCGCCAACCCTAAATCCTTGGAAAGAAAATATAGGAGTGGGACAAACACAGTCTATCAAGGTGAGCCTCGACCCTCCGGGCCCACTGGGTTCAAAAGGTGTCTGCTTGGAGATGGGGGAACAACCCCTACTGGCATGTATCAATGAGCTTTATCCAAAACTTGTGTGCCCTAGTCCAAGCCCAAAAGGACCACCTCCACTGACCCAACTCAAGGCGAATGGCTGCCCCCGGGGTGCCCCCTGGGGCCCTAAGGAGAGCCCTAACAAAAATGGATTAACTCTGTCAAAGTGGGGGATATAAACAGTGCCCATAAATCCACACCATACAGGGCCTGTGAAGAGGACTTGGCAGTGAAAGCCTGAAGGGCCAACCTAAACTCCAGTCTCCCTGAGGTCAGAAAAAAATTGCAAATGCCAAAAGCTGATTGTTTTGCCGTGATCAGAACCCCCTCGATGTGTTTTTTCCAACCCCCTGCAGATTGAAACGTGATCCCCAGGTACTTGAACTCCTTCACTTGGAGGATCTAGTCACCCTCGACCCACCAAGTGTGCCAATTTGCCCTAAGAGAGTTGGCAAAAACTACCACCTTAGATTTGGTTAGATTTAGGACCAAGTCATTCTCCCTGCAATAACTTGCAAAAGCATCTAATTGCCTGCTTAATCCCCTCCTAGTCTATGACAAGAGGACAAGATCGTTGGCAAATAGTAAACAGCCCATGTATCAGGGGCCAAGCGAGGGGGAAAAAACTGGGGCAAGGCCATTCAAGGGACCACATCATTAAAGAATAGATTAAATAATGTGGGCGCGAGCACGCAGTCCTGCCTAACCCCTCACTTAACTGGGACCTCCTCTAAAATGTACCCCAGCGGGCTCAACCTGACCACCAGCTTGGAGTTGGCGTATAGGAGTCTAATTAGGGCCACGAGCCTCTGGTTCAGAGATAAATTTGTCAGTTTGGACCACAGGATAGGCCTACTCACTGAGTCAAAGGCCATCCTGAGGTCCAAGAAAGCAACATAGAATCTCCCATTACTATGTTTGTACTTTTCGATCGTGCATGAGGATAAAGCAATGGTCGATCGTTGATCTGGCCCGTTGAAACCCCGCTTGCTCAGGGTGAATGGCACCTGATTCCTCACACCACACACTAAGCCTACCCAGCAGGTGCTTAGTGTAAAGTTTGCTAATAGCGCAAAGCAGGCTTATAGGTCTATAATTCTCCAGCTTGCTACTATCGCCTTTTTTGAAAATAGGCACCACTACAGCCCGTGACCAAAGGGCGGGACACACCCTAATTTATCAATGGCAGAAAAAAGCGCTGTCAAGGGTACCCACCATTCCTTTAAGCTTTTAAGGAAATTAATGGAAATACGGTCCCACCCTGGGGCCTTGTTGCTTTTGCAAGAATCGATTAATTCACGGAGCTCCCCAAAGGATACTGGGGGCCAAACTGGGGCATCCTTCAGGTGGGGGGTAAATCCACCTATGTCCACCTGGTCAGCAGATATGGAGTACAGAGCTAAAAAATACTTAGTCCACACTTGGGCGGAAATAGGTGGCACACTCCTAGGCACACTAACATCTGAACGTGTATTTAAATGTTTCCAGAATTTGTGAGAATTACCCTTCTGGGCCACCTCGATAACCAATTTCCAGGAAGCCTCCCCAAAAGCTTTCTTTTTACTTTTAATCAAGGCCCTATATTATTTCTTGGATTGAAAATAGGAGGATGGCAATTGCCTGGCCCCTGCCCAACAGTATTCCAAGTAGGACCCCTTGAGGAATGCCCTATGGCATTCCTGGTCGAACCATACCCGGCGTGGTACATGGACTTGGACGGGGCCCGGGGTCTCCCTATCCTTAAAGAGGGACTGGGCCCTATACGACAGATCGACAAATGCCTCCAAGACACCCAAGCAGTCTTGACCGGAGCAAATCATGCCTCTTAATCCCTCCCGGATGGGATTCTTCAGCCATCCTTCTAGATCTAAGGCTGAGGCTTTATCCCAGCTAATTGGCCAGAGTGCCTCCAAGTTTAAAGCCCCCTCGTGCTGCAATGAACCCTTCTGTGACCAATCCCCCCTTACGCCCCCTTGCAGGTCGACTAGCATAATTACTGGCAAGTGATCATTAGCCAGCTCCTTGCCCACCTCAAAACCCCTAACCAAGGGTAATGCATTCGGGGATACCAGGACATAATCGATTGCACTAGAGCCCCTGGCACCCAAAAAGGTGAATTCCCCTAGTAAATCTCCCGGGAGGGCCCCATTGAGGAGGCAAAGGTTAAGGCCCACTCTCAACCTTGCCAAGGAAAGCCCCCTCTTATTAATAAGATGGTCCTTAGATTGGCGGGGCAATAGGGATGGGTAATCCAAAGGAGGGGCAAGGGCACAATGGGCTGCCAAGGCCTCATTATCCTGTCCTAATCTGGTATTGAAGTCACCCACTAAGAAAAAAATAGCTGTTAGGGTTGCCTACTAAGATTTCATATATGACGGCTTCAAGCTTATTCCAAATCGTTGAGTCATACCGTGGCACACTGTGGAGGGGAACATATACACATTAAAAATTATAAGTCTCCTGCCACCCAAACACAGGATCAGACCCAAAAGGAATGGGGGATGTTTTACAACAGTGATAAGCTTGTCGTGATATGACTTATGCAATAGGCAAGCCAGCCCCCCACAGGCATGCCCCCGCGGAGCCATTGCAAGAGCCAAGAGGGAGACTACCTTAAGATGGGCCCATTTGCCATATTGAACAAATGTCCCTATTAGATCTTAAGTGCACCTACTACTACTTTCATTTCTATAGTGCTACTAGGAGTACGCAGCACTTTACCATCACAGATTTTCAGAGACAGGTCCCTGGCCTGTGGGCTTACAATCTAATATGGACAAGGGTGAGGAGAACACAGGGACAGACAGACATATAGGGTGTTTTCAGACGTTACGAGATCACGGTGAACCACACTGAATCACGCTCAACCCCCCCGCGGGGCCAAAGGGCCCGGAACGTCTGAACGGCGTGCGCCAGATGTTCATCACGCTCAATACCCACATGGGGTCAGTTTGAACCACGCTTCCCGGGCTAGCCGGGGGAAGGTCTCGGGAAGCGTGGTCAAACCAACCACCACAGGGAACCAAGCAAAAGTAACGTCTGGACGCCAATCCCCCAGCGGAACCAAAAAAATGGAGCCCCGGCCGGGGACGAGGCACGCAGCGTCGCTGCCAGGCAACCAGCACCAACACAAACACCGGAGGGAGATTTAAAGCGAGAGCAGCAGCAAGCAAGCGTGGCGGGATGGAGCGAGGAGGGAAGCGGAAGAGAGCGGAGGCACGAACAGCGACAGCGGCGGGACAGGAGGCGGAGGACGTGCAGCCAGGCCCAGCGATGCAGGCGGAGGGGGCACAGGTGCAGGAAGGGGGCACACGGGAGCACCCGACCAGGGAGGCGCCCCGGGAACACCAACCACAGCTGCAGCCGGGTCGCGCCGCCCCGGGGACAGCGGCCGGAACAGGCCCACAGGAGGCACCCAGGAAACGGGTAAGGGCACCCACTGGGAGGGGAACAGGGGGCACAGGGGAACCCCCTGTGGAGGGGGCCGGGGGGACCCCGGGCGGAAGGCAGGGGGGCAGGGGGACCCCGGGCGGAGGGCAGGGGGGCAGGGGGCCCCCGAGAGGGCCCACACCCTCACCCAGCAACCAACCACCCCCCTTCCCCCCCCCAGACACGAAAGTCGGCCCGGGCGGACGAGCCCCAGGAGGAGCCCGGCCCCCGGCCCCCGGAGGCGCACCCCCAGGAGGAGGTGGAGGAGGAGCAGAGGCAGGTGCAGCATGAGCTGCACCGGGAGGAGGAACAGCAGGGGCCCAGCCGGAGGAAGGCCTATCACAGAGGGGGACAGTGGGGCCTCCAGGAGACCCGGGACTTCATACGGATCTGGGGGACCCTCGAGTACCAGGTGGAGCTCGCAATAAACCAGCGCAACGAGCATGTCTACCGGGACATCGTGCGCGACATGGAGGCGGCGGGGCACGAGCGCACTGTCAACCAGTGTCGCTCGAAGGCCAAGGAGCTCAAGAGGGGGTACAAGGCCCTCAAGGACAATAACAGCCGCTCCGGCCACGGGGCCCGCACCGCCCCCTACTACGATGCCCTGGACCGCATCCTTCACATGAAGGGCTCCATCGTTGCCCCACGCCTGGTGGGCAGCGCTGTGGTCCAGGGCAGGGAGCGGGCCGAGGTACCCCCTCCCCTCGCCGCCCGCCCGGTAGACACGAGCTCAGGGGACCCCCACCCCCAGGAGGACCACCCGGGACCCGCAGAAGCCCCAAGGCCCCCCCCCAGCAGCAGCCCGGAGACATCCCAACGCCGGGCCGGCCAGGCGGAGTCGGAGGTCGGCACCTTCACCACCCTCAGCCAGTGGTCCCAGGGGGAGCACTCCCAGGGTGAGGCGCCGGGCTCCGAAGGCTCGGAGACGGACATAGAGGGTAAGCGGGCCCCCAGGGCAGGGGGGGGCAATGACCAGGGGGCCGGTGGCAGGGGTGGGGGCCCTGCTGCAGGGGCCACAACCAGCCCCCTTCACCCGCTCCCCCCTCTCCCGCCCGCAGGACATGGGGAGCCCCAGGACCGGGCCAGCGAGACGGTGCAGGCCCCCGCGGAGGGCACAGGAGAGCAGGTGCCGGACCCAGGTAAGGCGGGAGGGCTGGGATTGCGGGAGGGCCCCCCGGGCGCCAGCCCAGGGGGGCCTCTGGCCTCAGTGGGGGAGGGGGGGCAGGGGGCCCCGGGACCCGACCCCGCTAGGGGACAGGGCCCTGCACTGACCCACCCGCCCATTTCCACAGGGCAGCCCCCGCGCGCGGCGCCTCCGCCGGCCGCAGCCCCAGCCCAGCGGATGCGGGAGTACCGGGCGCGGGTCCGCAGGCGCAGGGAGGAGCAAGCGGAGGACATCGTCCGCAGGGCGGAGGAACAGGGGGAGCGCATGATCGCCTCCGTGGACCGCATGGAGGCGGCCATAGAGCGGTCCATGGAGAAGGCCCTGGAGACAGACCGCCGGCTGGAGGCGGAGGTGCGCCTGGAGCGGAGGCGGGAGCGCCGGGAGCACCAGCGGCAGCAGGGGCTGCTCAGGGGCCTCCGGCAGGACATACAGGGCATGGTGCGGGAGCACAGTGCAAAGATGGACAGGTCCCACGACATTGGGACCTCCCTGCTCCTGCATGCGGGCACCATGTGTGCCTACGTGATGGCCGGCGCACCTCCGGGCGCCCTGCCCGCCCAGGTCCCCATGCCGGGCCCCTCGGCGCCCCCGGGCCCAGCCCTGCCGCCCCTGGCGCCCCCCCGGCCCCAGGGCCCTCGCATGCGCCTCCCAGTGCCCCCGGGCCTCCGGAGGGTCCAGCCCCCCCGGGGCGCGACCGGGGCACCGGGCACAGCTGCCCATCCGCCGCCCGGCCCCCTGCCGGGGCCGGGACCGGCCCAGGACACGGCAGGGGACACGGACAGTGGGGGGGAGGGGAGCTCCCAGAGCTCGGTGGGCCCAAGCGGCCGCACGAGGGGTCGGCCCAGGAAACGCGGGGGGATGGTGGGAAGGGGGGGGAGGGGGAGGGCCACATGAGGGCGGGTGGTGGACGGGGTCACGGGCACGGGGGTGGGGAGGGGGCACAGGGTGATTGTGTGAACTGTGTGGGCAATAAAGTGTTGTAAAGAGACAGTTGTCCCCGGCCCGTTTGTGGGGGGGACAGGGCTGTGGGACCGCGTGTACAGGGGCATGGGCACGGAACGGGGGGTGGGGCCCCCAGGGGCGGGAAGGCCCTCACAGCGGGCCCCCCCGGGCGATGTGGGTTGCAAGGGCGTTCCGGATCCTTTTGGCATACCGGTACTCCCGGGGGTTCCCTGCGTTCACGTACAGGGGAACAGGACCGGGGGGCCGGTGGGGCTCGGGGTACTCCAGGGCCGCCCCCTCGGTCTCGCACACATTGTGCAGAACGCAGCAGGCACCGATCACCAGGGCGGAGGTGGGGACGGTGAAGTCCAGGCGGCCAGCTATACTCCTCCAGCGCTGCTTCAGGGCCCCGAAGGCACGCTCCACCACGGTCCGGCTCGCACACAGGCGGGTATTGTATACCTGCTCCGCAGGGGTGCTCGGGACAGGGTAGACCTTCATCAGCCAGCGGGTCAGGGGGTAGGCGGGGTCCCCCAGGATGCAGGGGGGCATGGGAACACCCTCGATCCACCTCATGCCCATGTCCGCGAAGTCCCCCCGGTACATGCGGGCATAGAAGGGGGAGATGGTCATGATCCTGGCGTCGTGACTCCGGCCGGAGTTGCCCGTGTAGATGTCTATGAAGCGGGCCCGGTGGTCCACCACCCCCTGCAGGTGCAGGGAGTAGTATCCGTGCCGGTTCACATACTCCAGGGCCTCCCCCGCGGCCGGGCGCAGGATCTCGATGTGTGTGCCGTCCACGGCTCCGATGCAGTTCGGGAAGCCCCCGGCCGCGAAGCCAGCCATCACAGCGCCCTGGTCCAGGAGCTGGATGGTCCTGTCGAGGAGCACGCCCTCCACAGCCTCGCACACATCCCGCACGATGCAGGCGACCGTGCTGAGCCCCACCCCGAAGTGCTGGGACACGGAGCGGCAGGAGTCGGGCGTTGCGAGGGCCCAGACCCCTATGGCCACCCGCTGGACCATGGGGATGGGCTCCCGCATGGAGGTGTGCTGCCGCTCCAGCCAGGGCGTGAGGAGCTCCGCTAGGCGCAGCAGGGTGGCCTTGCCCATCCGGAAGTGGGACCCCCACTCGGCCTCCCCCCAGTGGGCCTGGGCCCGCTCCCACCAGGCCTGGGGCCGCTCCGTGACCCATAGGCTCCGCGCTATGGGCATAGCCAGCAGCGCTGCCCGGCGGAGGGTCTGCGTTGCCCAGCGGAACCGCCTCGCGGCCCCTCGGAGCGCAGCGGGCCGGGTGAGGCTCCGGCAGGCGGCCAGCCACGCCCCCCAGGCCCGGCGCCGAGCCCTGAGCCGGGCACGGACTCTCCTGCGGGCCTGCTGGCCCCGGAGGCGCACGCCAGCCCGCAGGGCCAGGACATAGCGCAGGCGGACGGCCAGGTGCACCCTCTCGGTCAGGAGGCACAGCTGCTCAGTGTGGTCACGGTGCCACTCAGCCGCGAGCGCGAGGAACATCCAGTTCCCACCTGCCCTATCGCGCTCCATGGTGCTGGGGCCCCGGTGGGGGCTGGGAGCGCTTATGGCGGCCCGGTGCTGGTGGCTCCGCCCGGGGGTCGGCCTCGCGGGCCTGCGCGCGCCCTGTGCCGGTGCGTTCCGGCTGCTCCCGCCCCCAGCACCCCGGGCCCCCTCCCCTCGCTGTTTGTAGCGGGATGGCCTTGAAGGTGCGATTAGGCAGACAGAGAGCTCGCTGTTGTTCTCTGCAGCTGTGCCGGGCCCGCACCCCACGCCTCGCTCTGTTGTGCTACAATGTTGCGGTGCGGGCCCGTGTTCCCTGTCCCGGGGGCCGGGCCGAGCCTCTCCCGGCCCTGGGCAGTCTGTGTGCCCTCCGGGCTCCGTGTCCCATTCCCTGTTGTGCTGGACCATGGCTGGCTGCCCATCCATGGGGCTCCCGCTGTCCGGCCCCCAAGGGGCCCCCCATATCTGGGCCTTCCGCGAGACCATGTCTCTGTGCGACCTGTGGCACACCCCTGCCGTGCAGCTGCTCCTGGCCGGGCCGGGGAGCCGTGCAGGTGCCTACGAGAGCCTGAGCTCCGGGCTCCGTTACTTTGGCCATGTGGTGAGCGCCCGTGATTGCCGGCTGCATGCGGAGGCCCTGGGGCTGGCTCGTTTCCCCGAGGGGCGCATCCCGGAGGTGCTGTGCGCCCATGTGCCCTGGAGCGCCTCGGAGACCGTGTCAGCGCTGGTGGTGTGTGGTCTGGGCGCCTACTCGGAGTGCCTGGCCGAGGGTGGCCCTGCCTTGGCCGTGAGCTACTTCTCCTGTGTTCACGGGGCCCGTGGGTACCAGCGCACCCGTGGGGCGGCGTTCCAGCGGCTTCTGGAGCTGGGGCATCTTCCGTGGCCCCCTTCTGCTGCCTGCTGTGTGCCGGAGCCCTCCGCGGTGGAGATGTCATCCCTGTTGGCGGTGTGGGCGCGTGTGGATGTGCAGCTGGCCCTCACCATGCCCGATCCCTTCGAGGCCTACTACCTGATCGCCCACTACATGTCCTTGCAGGGGTACCGCCGGGGCATGCTGCACTGGCCCCACCTGGTCCACCGGGCGGGCCACCCGGGCCCTGGGGCCAGCGGGGCCCCCGGCAGCGGCCCGTGAGCCCCGCGTCGCTGGCCTGCCCCCCCCCGCGTGGTGCCCCCGTGTGGGCTCCCGCCCCGGCCCGGGGGGGGGCCTGGTCCCCGCTGGCCGCTCCCGACCTGCGGACCCCACCTCGGTGAGCTCCCGCCCGCCTCGCTGCTTGCTGCTGCCCCTGGCCGTGGTCCTGGGCCCCCTCCATCCCCGTGACTCCGTGGGTGCTGCCTGAGCGTCGCTGGTGCTGCGGAGGAGCACCGCTGGACCCGGCTGCCCTGCCTGTGCCAGCCTTTGACTGTGGGGCCCCCTTCCTCCTCCTCCTGGCGCCCCTCCGCCGGCCTCGCTGTGCTTTGGGGGCCCCCAACGTGCCTTGCTCCGGGGGTCCGCCCCCCCCCCCCGAGACTGCCTCTGTTCCTGTGGGGGCACCTCCTTGGACTGGACTGGACTGGGGTGGTGTGGGGGTGGGGGTTGCTGCTGTCTGTGCCTTGCCCCGTGGTGGTGCCCCCCCCTCCCTGCCGGTGTTCCGGGTGGGGTGTTCCGGGCGCCCCTTCCCCCCTTCCCGGCCTTTCCCTGGTGTGTGTGTGTGTGTGTGTGTGTGTGTGTGTGTGCCCGGGCGTGTGGCCGTGCATTGTGCCCCGCTGCGGGACCGCTGTGTGAGCCGGCTGTCAGCCTGTTCTCGCTCTTCCCCCCTCCCTTCCCGTTTCCCTTGTGTGGGCGTTCCCTTGTGTGCCTTGTGGCTTCGTTTGCCCTCAGTCGGCCATGTCTGTGTCCCGCCCCTGCCCGGTGCCTTGTGGGGGTTTAGCGCCCGCCGGGGGTTCGGCTGCACGTCTGTTGTGCTGCCACGGCCCGCGATGATGCGGCCCGGTTCCGGGCCGTGGTCCCGTTGCCGGCACGTCTGTTTGGGTCGTTTTCCAACCCCCGGGCGTGGTTGCGCTGTTCGCCCCCCCTCGTGGTTCGTTGTGGTGAACCGGCCGCCCGTAACGTCTGAAAGTACCCATAGTCCCATTTTACAGGTGGCGAAGCGAGACTAAGAGATTGTGACTTGCTCAAGGCCACCCAGTGAATTCATGGCTAGAGTAGGATTTGAAACACCTGTCTGAGCTCCCTTGCTCCTTGCAACTTAGCAGGTTTTTTTTAAATGATACACTACTCCGCATGGCCACCCAGGAGCCACGCATCCAAACGCCCATCTGAAGGTGAAGTGGGGGAATGCGCTCCTGTGAGCCACATTCAAAGCCATTCATAGTCATACACAGAACACTGCCAAGAAATCTGGAGTACGGGGCAAGCCAGATGGATGTGTGTGGCAAAGAGCGGCCACAGAACCCCTGCGCCCATATTAACAATGGCAGGCAGGCAGCCACGCCAGCAGACACGTCCACTACTCATAGGCATAGGCACTGCAGGTGGAGGACACAGCCTTTACAAGTCACAGAAATGGTTTATAAACAAACCATGTTTGCTGTAAGTTTACAATACACACCCATTCTCATTTTCCTCTGAAATGTCATGCAGGTAGTATTTTATTGTTCCATTGATTTTCAGGTTTTAGGGTCTTAACATTACTAAAAATTAGGGCAAATTTTAAAATAGATTTTGAAGGCAGTTCCTAAATTATTTAGTATACTCTCAAAATCCAGAAGACTGAGACCCGAACCAGAAGAAAATCCACCCTGCTCAATTTTTCCTAAGTGGAAAAAAATGACTGAGGCCTAGAAATAATAGGAAAGGTTACAAAATTACAAAGGGATATGATCTATTCATGGTAAGTCAGCTCCAGGTTAAAGAAAACAATATCAGAAAATACCATCTCACATTAAAATAATTTGAATAACTTGTGAGTATCATACTGACATGTTTGTTGTTACTCAGGTTTATTCAAATGCTGCCATTTGCAGAATACACACCTAAGGGGAAATTAATACAGTAGGTATAGCATCTGCACTGTTGACAGTATAATTACTTATGCTAGTTACATACAGTATACATGCTGCTTAAGAAGAATAGGAGACTCAGGTCTAGTTGGGAACTAAGAAGAACCTGCTGAGAGGAAAGAAACCAAAAACTGGAAATGAGGACAGCTGTGCTGTTTGTGTGAGGCAGTGTTGTGTGAACAAAGGAAAGCGTGAGTAATTCATACAGGGGAAAATTTACATTCAAAACTGTGCTGAAGACCCACATAACAAGGACACATGCATCATTTGAGTCACTCTTCTGTGGCCTAGCTACTGCATTCAGACACTCTGCAAAAAGCAATTTATTTATTTAAATAAAAAAAGAATTCATTTTATTTTAACTGTACTGTCAAAGACTAGTGCACAAATATCTGCATGTCTGATTAAGAGATCATAGCATAATACTGCACATTTTCTCAATACCAATTTTCTCCTCCAGGTTAAAGGTGCATGGTGTTTTGCATTTACAGGTACAGAACATGCAATTTGAAAAGAATTGCTTTCTACATTTCTATGGGTTTTGAAATCTGACTTAATCTTGAGGAAAGACCTTTCGATAAACCTTTAGTGATTGAGTTATCAGTGGTCTTATCTTGCTCAGATAAAGTCTCTGTCCCTCAAGAGCTGATGGTAGTTTTTTAAAAGAAAAATTAGATTAGGAAAGGTTTAAGGTTTCTGTGTGAACCTGCCAGATAAGCTGATATAGCACCTTAGCAATTCCGAAGCGTTAGGTCTGTCACAGTGATATTTTACATATGCACATCCCTTTCACCTATTGGAGTGAACTGGAAAGAAGTGCTTAGAAAATGAGTTTTGTTCCACCAGTTTGGGGACTACTTAATCTCTGAAGATTTCTGTAGAAAAGAGCCCCCTCCTCCCCCTGATCTTGGGTTAAAAGTTTTCTGCAAATTTCCTGCTGTTTTTTGGCAAGACACATTTAAAGATATGGCCTCAACCAATTTTTGCACCTTGACAATTGAAGAATTTGGTGCTGTAACTTCCACAATGTTCAGGGAGTTCAAAATGATTGAAACAGATAAAAAATGTATTAAACCAAATATTGAAAATACTGTAGATTATACAAGGTACGCCGTGCAAAATGTGTATAACATGCACAAAAAATGCCTTGTTTTTAATTTGCACTTATGAATACAATTTATTTTTTTGCAATTTTGATTAAATTGTTCCTAGAGTCCAGAGGGTTGGCCCATCTACTGCATATTATACAACAAAGGGTAATTTCAGATGTTACAAGATTATGGTCAACCACAGTGAATCCCCTGCGGTGGCCATGATCACCATAACATCTGAGCGATGCCCGTCAGATGTTCACCACAGTGAATTCCTGGAGGGCATCAAATCTAACCCCGGTTCTGGACCTCTGGCCGGCCGGCAGTCCAGAACCGTGGTTAGATTGGCCACGACCTGGGATGGGCCAAAAGTAACGTCTGTTACCATGGCTTATCACGGATCATGGCCCAGACTGCGGGACAGGATCGGGCGCAGCAGTTGCTGCGCCTGCCCGTCTCCCAGTGGGCGGCCGGCTGGCCAGGGGAGCACGGGGTGGTGGGGCTGTGAGACTGGACATCGCGTTGCGCCGCCCCGCCCCCTCCTCAATCCCTGCTAGGAATCAGGCTGGCATGTCTGAAGGACGGCCAGACTGATTCCTGTCCAGAATCTGAAATGGATCCCGGACCGTGGGTCAGCGTGGCAGGCCGAATGGCCCGTCACATCTGAAATTACCCAAAAGTTTCCCATTTATCCTGCTATCAGAAACGATGGGTAATTTCAGATGTAACGGGCCCGGAGGCCCGCCACACTAAAACATGGACCGGGGGCCATTTCAGATCCTGGTCAGGAATCAGTCCTGCTGTCCTTTAGACGCGCTGGCCTGATTCCTACCGGGGATTGGGGAGGGGGCGGGGCTGGACGGCGTGATGTCCGGCCGCAAAGCCCCGCCCCCCGTCCTCTGGGAGATGGGTGGACGCAGCGGCCTATCCAGCCGCCATGGCTGATCCCGTCCCGTGGTCGGGAACACAATCTGGCTGGGCTGTAGGTAGCAGACCTTACCATCGGCCCATCCCGGATCGTGGCCAATGTGATCATGGTTGGGGCCCGATCCCACCATGATTCTGGACCTCTGGGTGGCCGGAGGTCCAGAATCATGGTCATTTTTATTCCCGCCAGTGATTCACTGGGGTGAACATCTGGCAGGAATCCAACAGACGTAACGGGACCAATGGCCACCACAGGGGATTCACTGTGGTTGACCGTGGTATTGTTACATCTGAAATTACCCTATGTAACAATTAGACAACACTATTGGGGTAAAATTGCTAGAACAAACTAGGGGCCTTTTTACACAGACACTCTAACACCCATAAAATGAGTGTTACATTTTTTTATACATGTTGCAGGACACTACTGCAGCCAATCACCATGGACCTTGTGCACACATGATGCCTCCACCCAGTTCCTCTGGGTGGAGATGGGTGTTGGCCGGTGGGTGGTGAGCATTTCCCTGGGTGGAGATGGGTGGGGGCGTCTGTAAACGCCACTTTCAGTGGGTGTTGGTGAGTGTTTGCTCCCGGCCAACACCCATCTCCACCCACACCCACCCACAGAGCAACGGGTGCCACTGCCGGTTGCTCCGTGGGTGGGTGTGGGTGGAGATGGGTGTTGGCCGGGAGTAAACACTCACCAACAACCACCGAAAGTGGCGTTTACACAGACGCCCCCACCCATCTCCACCCAGGGAAATGCTCCCCACCTACTGGCCAACACCCATCTCCACCCAGAGGAACTGGGTGGAGGCATCATGTGTGCACAGGGCCCATGTTGATTGGCTGCAGTGGTGCCCTGCAACATGTATAATAAAATGTAACACCCATTTTATGGGTGTTAGAGTGTCTGTGTAAAAAGGGCCTAGAGCTGCAGCAGGTAGCACATTTGCTACCTGGGGGTAATACCCGCATTTTTTAGCACCCCCAGCGGGCAACCAATCTCAGGTTGTGTTTGGGTACTAACTGGTGCCCGAACACAACTGGGGGAAGTCAGGCACCCAAGATTCAATGAGTTGCCTGACTTGCAGGGTACCCAGTTGCAGCTCTAGGCAAACATTACCCACCGACCCCTCTTTTCTATCAGCAGTAATACTCACAGTTCCTACCTGCTGTATGTATGCTCCATTTTCACTCCAGGTAACGCAGTTGGTGAGTCAATGCAGGAACATTTCAGAACAATTCCTTTAAAAATAATGAAAACTGGATGTGCTTTCATGGGAAAATCTCAATATTTTCCTTAATTGGCAGTCGTATAGAAAAGCAGCATACACAAAGCTAATACACATAAAATTAGCATGCCTAATTATCTTACAGGGTAGATTTCAATGCTTTCAGGGTGACAAAATTACAATACAGGAAGACCAGAGAGAAACATGGAAAGAAAGGTGGCTGGCCACAATGCTTCATAATTATACAAGGACATATAATTACAAGGATGTAATAGTTATTTTCAAGGAGTAGAAGATTACAAATGTATTTTTCTCATCTGTGGAAAGTAACATTTTGAGGCCTCAAATGTATTTTTCAGTCCATAGGGGCAGCAGCTGCCACAATAATATAGCAGCAGCAACTGTAATTCTTCCTGCTGCTTTACCTTGAAGTGCCACTGATGAAATCTTCAGGCAAGTCACAGTGCGCCCTTCTCCTGGACTATCAGAAAAGCACTCACACCCTTTCCGCCCCGCTATCTGCGGAGGGTGGTTTGTGCCCATCTACCTCAAATAGACTCAGATGGCAGGTGGGGTGGGAGCTCTCCCACCACCCCTCCCCTGACTAAGAAGGGTGGCCTCATAGGTCAATGGGGCACTAGGAGATACATGTCGAGGGCGGAGTACCAGGCAAGTAAATACCTGTGCCTGGCGTTGCCTCGTCTGTTTGTCATTCTAGAGCTAAAGTTTTGCCTTAGGACATTTCTAAATCAGCACGGCTGGGGGGCAGGTTCGTGTGCAATATGTGGGATGGCCACGGACTGCCCACGCATATCAGGTGGGTGGATGGGGGATTCAGATGGACCAGGGATGGGGGTGCACCCCTACCCACACACGTTTTGGCCTGCACCTGCATGGAGCATCCTGTATTTTTTCACAGTGCTCCATAGTGGGCGGTGCGTGGGTCACGAGAGTGCATTTCCCCCCCGCGCCGCCGTCAGACAGGTATGTGGATGCGTATGGGATGGGTGATTCTGCCGGGGTTTGTCTCTTCTAAAAACGGCCTTAGACAAAAATCTTTTTACAGTTTTCCACTTACGAGAGGCTAATGGAAGGGAATGTGGAAATGAACTACCACTGGGAGCATATTTGCTCGAACAACGTTTTGTTACATCTAATGAAAGACAGTGATAAGATATTTTTATGGACTTCAGAATGTGTCACAAAACCACCAGAAGAATCCCCAATTAGTTCTTCCAAATATAGTCAATGTGCTACAAGGGAGTTCTCTAAGTGTGTAAGCAATGATGATTGTAAGCAGTGGGGAAGGTCGTTAGGAAGTCTTCCTGGGAATACTTATCAGCCAGGTATCCAACATTGTAGGGGTTTTGTAGGCAGGATAACAAGGCTGATAGGGTAGTAGATCATGGAATATAGATTATTTACTCAGCATGTGGTCACTAGCTTCAGCAAAGAAAAGGGAGGTAAAAAGAGTTTAAGTTTTCTCTAAATTGTGGAGAAGAAAGTCAGCCAAAGAGATGGTGCTGCTCTCAGAAAAGCAGTGGCTGGGGTAGTAGCAGAGGTTATTACTCTAGCCTAGTTATGAGATCAAAAGCTGTTTCAACAGTTAAAGGCAGCAAACATTGCCCCATGCATTTATTTTACCATTTCAACGGGTCATAAAAAATATTAGTGTCATGCAGGCTTCCACAATGGCATCAGGGTTTTTTTCAACCATCACATTGAGAAGTCAAGTCAATTTGGAGAAAACTTGGGAATAAAAGCATTGTATGTAATACTGGCAAACAACGGACATGTCAGTATGGTTAGTTAACAAAATATGGAAACCAAAGAGCATAAAAATGCTTTTCAAGCAATCAGAAAAACAACCTCTCTCTATAGAGGACTTTGTCTTGGATTACAAGAATAAGGGAGACCTCTAAAGTGGCAAAAGGCTCAAAGGAACATATTCAATTTATTTTCAATACACAGATCATGATTTTGATAGCTGGTAAGGTCTCCTTTTGCTCACTGAATATGACTTAAGTGAGCTGACTAATATTCAGAAAAGTACTTGAAAATTGCTAATCTGGCCCAGATTGTAAACAATTAAAATATGAAAACTTTCTGACTATTCCAACAATGTCATCCTGATGGTTTTTAATTGGCTAATTAAAAAATCTCATCATGGAGATCCCTAAACTTATGCATCATGAAATTTTAAAGAATGCTTTAAGAAGATGTTTGTTCTGCTCTAGTGACTGATATTTATACAAATCAGTTCAGCTTCTAAGAAATGAGCTGAAGGCATATGTAAAGATACTGGAAACTGACTACACACAAAAGACTGTGAACTGCATGAAATAAGCCAGCTGAGAAAGCAGAATTTTTACATCAGTAACTTTTTAGTCATAGTAATCCTAAATATTACTCATACTTGCATAATTATAGCAGGCACAACATTTTCAGACAGCAGTGCAATTTTCAAGCTGATTGTGGCCCTTTAAATAAATCCCATCATGCAGCTAAATCAACCACCAGGAGTAGAGCTGAAGTAGATATTTAAAACCCTATCTACTCTGCAGTTTTCATGTTTGTGAACTTTTCAACCACGGTCCCAGTGCTATATTTTCATGATACACAGACACAGAGATATTCACTAATTCACTGTCGTGGTGTTATTAAACGTACATAACACATATTTCCCTAGATTCTTCTGACACTGCAGTTCTAAAGGTCGTAGCAGTCCCTCTGATACATGGATGATAGAGTACATGCACTTTATTTGCTAAGATGGATTAGTAAAAATAGATGTGTATGAAAATAAATATTAAAGCAGGGGGCAAAAAGGATAAGAAATAAACTTGTGATTGTGTTTCTGAGACATTATGCATGATAATAGTAATTACTATGCTTGCGCCAAACTAAATAGATTTTATTCCTGAATGTCTTTCAGTAATAATTTAAATAACCAGACAGTGTGTGCCACAGTGTAAAAAAAGAGGTCAAGCAATGTGCTTGGGAGGTAATTGAAAAAAGAGGAAACAAACTGAAACTCTAATACAAAAGACATCAGAGCAATATCACACTGTAGTGAGATATGAGTTATGTAGACACAAGGTATACATTTTAATGAACAATATTCACCATTACAAGTTATCATCTTTACAATCTCCTGGACATGACGTTGCCTTGTTATTCTTTTCCACCACCAAATTAAATTCTTGAAAACAATGGCAGCACCTTTCCCCATCCTCACTCATTTGAAAGCTTAGTGCACAACTTGTGAAACCCCATGGAGTTCCTTGGACCAAAGGGGATCTTGTTACAGCTTGCTGTCTTTCCCATCTTTTGCTGCTATGCCAACGATTAAACGTTTCCCTCTCTTGTGGAGCTGGGATTTGCTAGCAGAGGTAGTGTATATATTAATGGCTAAACACAAGTCTGTCTGGAGTTGTTCTGATTCCACCTTTCCAAGAGACTTGATTACAATCCTCGATGAACTCAGCTCACAAACAAAAGAGATTATCAGAGGCACTGGCACAAGTTGGGTGCAGCAACCAGCATTGCATAAGAAAGGCATTTGGTTCACTTCAGCTTATATGTTCCTAGATCCTTTCCATACAACTGCCAGTTGCCCAATATTCTCCTTTATAACATGTAAAAACACCGTGGGATAAGCACTCGGCTACAGCCTAAAAACTTTAGTAAGATCTTAAGTAGAAAAAGCATACCTATTCACAACCAAGGTGCATATGTAGCCCCAGAAAGGGTTGGTGCAGAGGCCCCCTCTAGTGGTGTGAGTGGTGACTAACCACTACAGGTTCATGAGCCTGCTATTCTCCGAGCTGAAAGACTTGGGTCTTTTAGCTTAGAGGACAGAGGCTCATGCATATAAGAGCTGAGGTCTCCAGCAGGGTTACACATATATTATTATTATTATTTTTATTTACGTGGTGCATAGGTACCTGTGCTGATCCTTTGCAAATGAGCAAGAGTCAACCTGTATAAAAGTGAGCTCATCATTTAAATATGCTGGGATGAGTCTTTCAAATTCTCACATAAACGACTTGATTAATCCCCATAGCTTTTCAAGGGTAAAGATGCATGTTCAGTGGCGGCTGGTGGTTTTTGAGGCTGGTGGGGCAGTGGGTGGGTTGATCCTACTGCCAGCAGCTTTGCTGCCGGCGGGCTGGAGCCAGGGGCAGCGGTAGGCGGAGCCAGGGACAGTCATAGGCCAGTGACGTGGCTTAACCCAGCAACAAGGAGTTCCCAGGGTTAACATTGGATGGACATTACATTAGTTAATGCAGGGAACTGCTTGCTTCTGTGTGAAGCACTCCCACTGAGGGATAGAGCACCCTCTTACTGGGGTCCCGTCCACTTTCTCTTTCCCACCAGGTCCAAATTAACCACAGCAGGTTACAAAAATAGATTGCATTGCCAACCTTTATCCTAAACCCTCAAATTCTCGATTTTCATGGCATCCTTTTCATTCTCTTCTCAAAAGAGAATGAAAGGGAAGAGAAGGACAACAGAGGAGAGTAGGAGGGAAAGGGTTTGGTTTTGGTGCATGAAAAGAGTAAGGGGGAAGAGATAGGTTCAGTGGGGGACAGGGGAAAATGGGTCTCTTTGTTGTCTGCAGCCTTCTCTTCTGCCATGCTCCTACCTACTTTCTCCTCTGTTCACAAGGAGAGCAGTTACAGGCCTGTATAGAAAGCAAACACTCCCCATCCATACCAGCATCCCCAGTTCCAACACTGTACCTCAGATTGCTAGTCACAAAGGACAGGTTATGAGAAGCTGAGTGTTCAATTTGAAGGTCCTTAATCTGGCCTCTGATTTGGTTTCCAAATTTTTGAGCCTGCAAATAACTGGTAGATAGCAGACCCAATTATACCTGAGCTAAAGGCACAGTCAGGTAATTGGCCTGACATCTCAATATTCTAAAATGGGTCAAATTGATAGCTATATTAAAAAGGGCTTCATTCCTGGATTCATCAGGACGGGGCGGTAGAAGAGCATTAGGCCGTCAGCAGGAGAAATGAACATACGATTGACACCAAGCATTCAGCAGAATAGCAAGTTAACAAGAGGTACACACAAAGCAATTTTAAATTGGCTTCTGATTTTATGGAGAGCACAATGGAAAACATCTTCACTTTAGGAGCAGAAACTGTTCTTTTAAAAAACACCAAAAAACCAAATTCATCTCACTCGCTGCATGCATGCAGAGAATGGGCTTTAAGCACCCTCACTAATTAAAGCAGCCATTTAAGGAGAGATATTCCATACTGAAATAATCAGGACCAGGACAATTCTATTCAACGGTGGAAGAGAAAATTACATAAAGTAGAAACTGCTTAGGGTGAGGCACTGCACCTAGAGTCTGGGTGCCCAGGCTCTTTCATACCAAAACACAAAATGAATAGAAGAACTTTGTCACTGACAGAGCTCAAACCAGGAGATCAGTCTAATTTGTGACACTGATTGCAATCAGTGAAGTGGCTACTGTACATAATAGCTGCTCTACTCCGATAGATTTTGTGCTGCCCTTATGTGAGCCAATTTATAAAATGCTAGGTACTGATCCTCAAGAGAGTGGCACATTTAAGTTCCTGCTTCTGTGAGGTGAGCTTTTACCTCTTCCTTCTCCTCTTATGTCCAGTTTCAGCCCCATTTTTAAGATCCATCTGTCCATTTTACTGTTCTATTCTAGTCGAGCATTACATGTGGTTTCTAAGGTAGCAATCACAAAATGCAATCAGGGCTCGATCCAAAGCCCTCTGAAGCAAATGATACTCTTGCCATAGTCACTTCGATTCGACTGAAGCTCAGAGAAAAAACTACCAAATTTTATGCTGAAGGTGGGAAAGCAAGTGGATCGATAAATATAAAGACTTTGTATTTCAGTTTATCTAACCTATCCACATGTTAGATCAGCATCAATAGGAAAAGCCATCAGAAAGGAATTTTATGTTGTTGTTGGTTTTTTTCAGCTTCTTTGGAAAGGCAATGTCATTTTTTTCCTGTTACTTCAAGACTCTTAGGGTGTTAATAAATGTGACACTGTCCACTGTGGCCCACCAGGGCAAAAGTCTTAACCACATGTCTGTTAGCAGGACACCAGGTGTGGGCCTCCGAATGGGTAGGCAGCTGCCCAGGACTCATGGGCCCAGAAGCAACTGGACCCAGGTGGGCCATAGCAGGCAAGCGCATTTGTTTGCATCACCTTCCCAGCCCTGGCGCAGGGGCCACCATGGCCGCCCATTATTGGCAACAATCGCTGCCCATCATGGTGGGGGCGGGGCACCGGCTGCAGCATGGGGGCAGATCTCTTTCAGTTTCCCCTCCCTGGCTGGGCCAATCTGTGGGAATGTTTGAGAGTTCCTGAACCTAACCCGGACGGAGGCACATTTATCAACATCCTCAGTATCTGGAAGTATGTTTAATTTGATTAGAGATTTTTA
Source organism: Sphenodon punctatus (assembly GCA_003113815.1). NCBI lineage: Eukaryota > Metazoa > Chordata > Lepidosauria > Sphenodontia > Sphenodontidae > Sphenodon > Sphenodon punctatus. The sequence continues at coordinate 742,397 of QEPC01012288.1, forward strand.
ATAGCTATGAATTTCAGACTAAGAATACAAATCCCACCCAAAACCACTGAAAAGAAATTTCAAAATTCTTACCCAATATCCCAGACTATTTCCCCCCAGATATTTTGTTTCCATTCCCATGGGTCACTGCACAAGCAGCAAATCCCTCTCCCTCCCCCCCCCCAATGTATACCCCATAGAAACTTGATGCCATTATTAGTAGCGTTGCCCATGACAAATATGCAAAATCTACTCACCTCCAGTAAGTATACTTTTGGAGCTGACAAATGAGCCTCTTACCACTTTACAAATCCAAGCCTAGCAAATAATTTCATGTGCTAGGCTAATTAATTATTTAAATATATCTTACAGGCCTCTGCACATGTATGTGTCTTGAATAACAGTGTGAGGAACAGTGCAAATATGTGCCATCAAACTTTAGGAACTTTAGGCTCAAACACCAAAAGCCAAACTGGCCAAGAGATTCCGTTTGTCTGTCAAAAACAAACATACTGGGGCCAATCCAATGCCCTGCATGCAGGAGCATAGGCACACACGTCCATGTGCATATATCGTACATCCTCAGCGTAGCGTTCCGTACTACGGAACATAGGACTGGACCCCATGTCTACAATGCTTCATGTGTATCAGAATGGGTGCAGCCATGAGACGTCTACTGCGCCTTGGGTAGCCTTACCACATGATGTAGTGCATTGTGTGTCCGGCAGCCACCAGATGTTTCCCCCGCAGCATGTTGGAGCAGCAGCTGGCTGCTACGTGCTGCTTCCTCAGAAAAAGGCCAAGGATGCAGCACATAGCAGTCTTACCGAAAATCGAGTAAAGTGGTCTAAAGCATTGCAGCTCATGTGCCCAGTCAATGTCTGCCCCGCTACGTGGTGAGGTCTGCTGCAGGGCTTTGGGTGGCAGCCACTAGCTCCACGTGGCCATGTCACTGCTGGGACAGGATAGTAGTCATGTAGGAGGTAGGGTAGGGCCAGGCACCTGCTCATGTGACCAGCGCCTTGGCCCATCCCCATGCTCACACTGTGGTGGGAGGCCCAACAGCAGCCCGCCCAGACAGCTTCCCCGTGCGGAGGCCAACCATTGGCCCAGCTCCCCACGCTGGCCCTGTGGTGTGATGGCTGTGCTTGCTTGCCATGGGGCCATGCAGGGATTGGGTCCTCCACAGCTCATGTGGCTGCACCCTATGTATTCTAGTGATGACATTTAGTCTATAAGGAGGTTCTGACAGAGCTGAATTGAATTCCTAACTTTATGTTCAAAAATGACATTAAGTTATTTGTTTACCAAAAATACCTTTTGTCACTCTTGTAAAGTCTTCCCAGTTTGTTACTTTAGCACTGTGCAGTTCAGTACTTCGGTATGCAGATTAAACCTAGCAACATCCTACAGATTTCTGAAAGAACCACCAAACTATTGTAGAGTTAGCTTTCTGTTCAATAACACACAGCAGAAGTTTCTTCAAAACAGAACTTTACTAAAAACTCAGAAGACATGCTTCCATACTGTACAGACTGCATGTGACAAAATGGAGGGCAGAGAGAGGAGAAGAGAGAAGACAAAGAGAGGAAAAAAACCTGTTTCATCCCCTGAATCTCCCCCTACCGGGCAAGCCCCATATTATGCTTACAGGGCTTGCAATAGGCTTTTACTTGCGACTGTTGCACAATCCAACACCCCTTCTCAATAGTCACTAGTCAAACCCCCTAGGTTCATTCTTCTTAATAGCTTCCGATGGCGTTACCCTGCTAGTAGCTTCATGAACACACGCGCTGTCATATCCTCTGTAGGACAGTATTGCAAGTCTAGGAGTCCTTGTTCCTGTGAGTATTTCAGGAAATGGTATTTTACATCAATGTGCTTGGTTCTGGGGTTGATTCTGTTTGCGCCAACACTATACATCCTTGGTTGTCTTCCAGGATTGGCGTGGGTCTGTCAAATTTTTGCCCCAGATCATTCAGAAGCTGTCGTAACCAGATAACTTCTTGGCTGGTGTGTGCCGCTGCCATATACTCTGCCTCCGTTGAGGAAAGTGTCACAGCGGCTTGTTTCCTACTGCACCAGCTGATGGGTCCTCCACCAAGCAAAAATAGGTACCCGCTGGTAGATTTTCGGTCTGAATAGTCTCCAGCCCTACCTGCTCCAGCTTTGTGGGGGGAGTTTCAGGAAGTGACGCCAGCCAATGCGGCGGATGTCTTGGGGTCTGTGAGAGCCACCTGTTGCGAACTTGATCCATGCCCGTCCTGGTTGGTGAAAGCCTCCAGGAAGACGCTGGGGACAGTGCTGGCGAGGGTGGTGAGTGCGTCCTTGCGGCAGGGGAGGTTGTCACCCAGCCTCAAGGAGGCTGTGGTGCACCCCCTGCTGAAGAAACCATCTTTGGACGTGGACGCGCTCGCCAGTTACCCACCCGTCTCTAACCTTCCCTTTTTAGGGAAGGTTATTGAGCGGGGAGTGGCAATCCAGCTCCAGGCGCATCTAGATAGCATCGGTTTCCTGGACTCTTTTCAATCTGGGTTCCATCCCGGCTATGGCACTGAGACGGCGTTGGTGGCCTTGGTCGACGATCTCTGCCAAGAGATGGACACAGGATATTCAACATTTCTCATCCTGCTAGATCTCTCGGCCGCTTTTGACACCGTGGACCATGGGCTGCTGTTGAGATGGCTGCGTGACCTGGGGGGTCTGGATGGGACTGTTCTTGAATGGTTCTGTTCATTCTTCTCAGGGAGAAGCCAGTGGGTGGTGTTGGGGGATGAGACATCTGCTCCCACGCCTTATCATGCGGGGTTCCGCAGGGTTCCATTCTGTCTCCATTATTATTTAATGTATATATGCAGCCCTTGGGGGAGGTCGTGAGAGGGTTCGGGGTGTGATGTCACCAATATGCTGATGATACTCAGCTGTACCTCTCTTTTCAACTGACCCAGACCCTGCCATCTCAGTGCTATCCCAATGTTTGGAGGCCGTGGCGGAGTGGATGTGGCAGAGCAGACTGAAGCTCAACCCCGATAAGACGGAGTGATGTTGGTGGGGAGAGCGAGGGAGGTGTTGGCCCCCCTGATCAGGGGAATTCGCCCTCCTATAGCTCAGCAGGTCTGGAGTCTGGGGGTGATATTGGATGCGGATCTCCGCTTGGAGCAGCAGGTGGAGGCAGTCGCGAAGGCTGCCTTCCGTTGATTGCATCTGGTGCGGGGCCTGCCTCCGTACATCTCCGGCCCGGACCTGGCCTCCCTCATCCATGCCTTTGTCACCTCGAGGCTGGACTACTTCAACGAGCTCTACGTGGGGCTTTCCTTGTTCCTGGTTCGGAAGCTGCAGCTAGTGCAGAATGCAGCAGCCCGGTTCCTTTTGGGGATGGGTCATCGGGAGCACATAACACCTGTGCTCCGGTCTCTGCACTGGTTGCCAATAGCATGCTGAGTCAGGTTCAAGGTTTTGGTGTTGATCTAAGGCCCTTCACGATCTGGGCCCCTCATACCTCAGGGACTGCCTCGCCCTCCATGCCCCAGAGCAGCTCCTTCGGTCTGCTGGGGGTGCCTTCTTGGAGGTCCCCCACGTTAAGCGGGGGGCCACAATGGAGAGGGCATTCTTGGTGGCCATGCCGTGCCTTTGGAACTCCCTCCCGGGGGAAGCTTGCCTAGGCCCAAGCCTTTTGACATTTCAGTGAAGTTGTAAAACCTGACTGTTCGCCCAGGCCTTTGGGGAGGGGAGGGAGAGGGGTTAGTGGGGTTTTATCTCCCCTTACCCTATTCATTGTTTTATTGTGATGCCCAGTCCCATTTTAATTGTAGTATTTTTGAATGTTTTAATTGTTTTTAGATGTATTTTATATTTGTGTTGGTTTTTTTATTTGCAAGTCACCCCGAGCTGTTTTAGGAGGGGTGGGGTAGAAATTTGATAAAATAAATAAAAAATTAGTTCTGACACGGAAGTTGCTGGGAGCCATAGCTTGAGGTGCACAGTCCCTTTCAGGTACCGTAAGACCCTCTTCACTGCGTTCCAATCCCTTTGGGTTGGGGCTGAGACTTGTCTACACAGTATACCTATTGCCACCACAATGTCAGGCCTTGTGATTGTGGTGTACAAGAACTTTCCTATCGCCTTTCTGTATTGCTTATTGTCTGGCAGCAATAAGCTCGGTTCTTTGATCTCCTTTGGGTAGCTGGTTTCCATAGGGGTATTTGCTGCCTTCGCACTCCCCATGCCAAAACTTTCTATCATCTCTTCTATTGCCTGTCTTTTGTTGAGAAGATAGCTTCTGTCCTCTTCCCTTTCAATTTGTATTCCAAGGTAGTGCATTAAGTTACCCAGGTCCTTAGTTTCAAAGTCCAGATTTAGAGCTCTCATTGTTTCGCACTCATCTGCTTCTTGCTCAAAGCACACAATAACATCATTGACATAAATTAATACAAAAATCCAACTGCTCCTTAGTCTCTTTGTGTATAAGCAGGGATCTGCTTTTTGCTCCCGGTAAAATTTTTCCTCATGAGCACCTTGTTTATTTTAGTGTTCCACGCTCTGGCGGCCTGCTTAAGCCCATATATGCTTTTGTGCAGTTTGCATACAAGATCCAGCCTTTCAGCCTCTGCAAACCCCGGTGGTTGGCCCATGTAAATATCTTCCTTCAACTCACCATTTAGGAACGCTGTTTTCACATCCATATGCTTGACTTGCATTCCTCTTCTGGCAGCTATACTTAATGTTCTGATTGTAGTGTGCTTAATTACAGGTGCAAATGGTTCATCATAGTCTTCTCTGTACTTCTGGGAGTATCCTTTCACGACAAGTCGGGCCATGTACCATTCAATATTTCCCTGCGCATTGTACTTTATTTTAAATGTCCATTTACAACCTATAGTCTTTCTTCCTGTGGGCAGTGGAGTAAGTGTCCACGTCGCATTGTCCTGCATAGACTTTACTTTTTCTTCAGCCACTCTTACCCATTTTTCTGTTTCCCCGTCTGACATCTGCGAGATGTCCTCCCAGGATGCTGGTTCTGACAATTTACTGGTGCTGACTTTGTAAGACAGACGAGTGGTGGGCATGCCTTTTTTAGACCTCGTCGACTGCCTTGGCTCAGCATCAGCAGCCAGTGGTGTCTGCTCCTGCACTTCTGTTATCTTTGTTCTGATTTCGACCATTTGTTTAGAGGATTGCTCCCTTTCAGTGGTTTCATCCGTGGTTGAGTGTTCTCCTTTGCCTGAACCTTGGAGAGTCATCATGCTGTCGCTTGAGTTTTCCAAAAAAGGTCACATTGTTACTAATGGTCATTCTGTCTGTGCGTGGATCCAGGATTCTGTACCCTTTGGAATGCTCACTGTATCCTACGAGGATGCCTTCCACTGCTCTGTTTTGCAGCTTGGTACGTTTCTCCTCTGGGATATATATGTATGTTTTACTTCCAAATACTCTGATGTGGCCCACACTAGGTTTTTGACCATGCCACTGTTCGTATGGAGTTTTCCTCACTGTTCTCAAATATAGCTGATTTTGTAGGTAGGTAGCAGAAACTGCTGCTTCACCCTTGTATCTTTCTGGTAATCCAGAGTCTGTTAACATGCATCTAACCATTTCGGCTAGAGTTCTGTTTTTCCTTTCAGCTGTTCCATTCTGCTCGGGTGTATATGGCACTGTCTTTTGGTGCTCAATTCCATGGAGTCTCAGGAAGTCCTCTACTTCCTTTCCTGTGAACTCACCTCCATTGTCAGTCCGCAGTGTCTTTTTTCTGTGCTGGAACTTGTTGCTCGTCATGGTCACATAGTCCTGAAGTTTGTGGAATACTTCATCTTTACTCTTCATGACGTACATGATCGTATACCTTGAATAATCATCAATGAAAGTTACCATATACCAGTTGGCTCCTGGCATGGAAACCTTCATTGGGCCGCAGACATCACTGTGTACAAGATCAAGCAGTTTTGTGGCTCTATTCTGACTCTTCTTAGGAAGTGTAGCCCTCATGGCTTTGGCTTTGATGCAACATTCACATTTCATGATCACACGTTGATACCTAAAGATCTTTGTTCAACTGCTGTCTGTGAATTTCCTTGATGCTGTCTGTGTGTCTATGTCCCATGCGTCTATGCCACAGTGGATGCAGTCATCATGTGGCTTGTGCACAGTGAGCTTTGGCCTGTTCTTTTGCTATGCTCTGATGGTACAGGTGCTCATCTGCAGTGGCTCTGGCCAGTACTTTTGTCCCACTTTGAACTGTGCATTCATCTCCCTGGAAATGAATGGTGATCCTCCTCACTGCCAAACACCTCATGGACAGGAGTTCCCCTTCTAAGCTGGGCACATAGAGCACATCTCTCATGGGTATGGTCAGTATGCCTCCCCTGTGACTGGTTGCAGTACAGGAATCCTTGTCCAATTCCTTCTGCGTTGATGCTTCTTCCATCTGCAAGGTAGATCCTTTCTTTACTGATCAGATCCAGTCCTGTGAAGAATCCTTTATCGCTAGTCATGTGACTCGTTGCCCCGGAGTCTACACACCAATTTTGAGATGAGCTGCCTTTCATTGCTCTGAAGCACCCACTCCATTGTTGAGCAACTGTGTTGCTGTTTGTGTCTTCAGCTCTCTGCTTAGGTGTTCGTGGAGACAGTTTCTGCTGTTCTGCTTTCCATATATAGCAGACTTTTTTTTAAATGTCCCTCCTTTTTGCATCTGAAGCACACTCTGGTTTCCCTCTTAGGAGCTTTGTCTGACGTATTCAGTGCAGTCTCATTACCCTGCTTTAGATCATTCTGCAGGTTCTCCTTCTGTGCTGGAATTCATCCACAAGTCTACCTTTAACAAATTCCAGCTTCAGTTCAGCCTCTGGCCTTGTCTCCAGGGCGTTGATGAGGGCACTGTAAGATTCAGGCAGACTGAAGAGGAGTAGGACTAATGCATGGCTGTCTTTTATATCGTCTCCAATGCCGCGCAGCTGTGCCACTACTTCCAACATGGCATGTATATGCTCCTGCATTTCACTTTCTTTGCCAAGCCTCCTTTTGTATAGTTTCCTCAGTAGAAACAGTTTGCTATTCAGGCTAGTTCTCTCGTGCAAGTTTTGCAGTGCAATCCACATGCATCTTGCTGTGGTCCCACTTCTTATATGGATTAGCTGGTCATCTTCTACCAGTAAACTTATTGTAGCCTTTGCTAACCTGTCCTTTTTATCCCATTGCTTGTGATTTGCTGCTGGTCTATTTGTGGTAATCACCTCCCATATATCATCTTTAGACGGCAGCATTTCCACTTTAAACTTCCACAATTGGTAGTTTACATTGTTCAGCTTTTCTGCTGAAAGTCTGAGCTCTGAGCTGCTTGCCATACTTGCTTTCCTCCCTTTCCCCTTCTGGGATTTAGGCCTTCTTACTCACAGTCAGTAGGCCTCTCTGTCTGGTAGTTTTCTTTCACAGTCTGCACTCCTTCTGGTCTGCTTCTAGTCTTCAAAATTTCCTTGAAGATGTCCTGGGCCCATAACCTATTGTAGAGTTAGCTTTCTGTTGAATAACACACAGTAGAAGTTTCTTCAAAACAGAACTTTACTAAGAACTCAGAAGACATGCTTCTTTACTGTACAAACTTCATGGGACAAGATGAAGGACAAAGAGAGGAGAAGAGAGGAGACAAGGAGAGGAAAAAAAATGGTTTCATCCTCTGACCCTCCCCCTACTGGGCAAGCCCCATATTAAGCTTGCAGGGCTTGCAATAGGCTTTTACTTGTGACTGTTGCACAATCCAACACAAACAGCAATAAAATAATTAAATTTCATAATGCAAAGTTCTCTAATCCAGACAACAACTTAAATTTGAGTACAGCAAATTTTTCAAACTTAAAATTTAACAATGCGCTTCTGCCTCAGCTAACAGACCTGAGATTTATATAGCTTATAAAGGAGAGGCACAGGTCTCCGATATGGTCTCCGAGAGATCTCAGATATGGCTCCCATGTCTGACAACACACCCAGAACATTGGGTAATGGTTTATGGTCTCGTTGACACTGCCACGGGCTCTGCTCTGATTCTTTTGTTTGCTATAATCTTTGCTATTCAAATTTTCATTACTTTCCCTAGGTGATAAAATTTCAGAGAACCTATTTTTGCCTCTAACATTATACCACAGATATACAAATATATTCCATAATAAAAAAACCTCCAGATTTCAAGAAGAGTTAAGGCTCTTGCAAATTCAATCATGCACTAAAACACATGGACGTTGTAAGTTAGGGCTCCCGCCTTAATTTACGTGCCATGCTAGTACAGTCTCACATATCGTGCTCACTTACAACTTAGGGTGTTTTCAGATGTGACATCAGGGAGTAGCCATCACATTGTTCCATTCCGGGGTGTGGCCAACCCCACGGGGTAGGCGGCGCTTTAGGCTGAACATGATGGGGCCTAAACGCTGGCATGAGATATGGAGGATTCTCCCCGATTCATGGCACTGTAAAAAAAGTGTCAACGTCCCCATGCCATGGTAAACCCATCCCCAAGCCATACCCCCCCCCCCACGCCAACGTGCAGCCATGGTGGCTTGATGGCAAATGAAGTCTGGCTGGCTTGCAGTCACACCCACCTCCAGGCATAGGGCGGCAGGGAGAACTGGTTTCAAACAGGCAAAATCACAGAGCGCCCAAGCCTCTGGGCTGCTGATCATTACCCAGTAAAGCACAAAGACGGAAGCCTCTAGAGCAAGGGGCGATTTACTCAAAAGCCCAGTATACAGTGCAGCAAACAAAGCAGATAACCTATGTCCCAACAGGAAGAATCATTGCTCCCCAAAATATGACCTATGGAGAGTAGAACTTTACTAAAAGGTACAGAGGAATAGGGAAGCAAATTCGTCCAAATGTCCATCAGTCAACTCAGGAGCTTAGCCACAGATGCACATCTCAACCAGTCCACGGTGATAGAGAGGGCACCAGTGTAATGAAAAACTGCAGTAGGAGACCAGCTCAGGACCCATCTGGTCCAGCACCATGGAGAGCGCTGCCGCCAAAGGCCACCAGCTGTCAGTTCCATGGAGGTTGTGCACAGGGGGAGGGGCTATTGGCAAGCCGACATGCTCCACATAAGAGGTCCACTGGAATATACCCCTCCAGTATCGCTGCTCCCCCATATGGTATGCGACCAGGTAATATGGCTTGAAAGGATCCCCGAAGGCCAGGCACACCTGCACATCAGGCTGAGTCCACATGTCATAGAAAGCCCTGAGCTCAGCACCTGAAGGCTCCTCCAGTTGATATGGCCTGATGGGAGGGCCATCAAGTAGACCCAGTTCCAGCAGACGATTGAAGCAGGCGCTGCGAGATCGCCCATGTCTATGGGCCCCGATGATGGTCTGGGCCATCATCTATGGGTGAGCGAGAGGCAAAGGGGTCCCTCCATCACAAGGCAATGGTGAAAGTGAGGCAGCCCACAGATCTCCCGTAATGAGAGGGTGTCTGCCCGGCCCCAGGGAGTACCAGCACCACGGATGGGGGGTGGAACAGCATCGATGAAGGGCCAGAGCCCTAGCTCTTGGGCCTGGACCCAGCACTCTGGCCCATTTATGAGATGACAGTGACAGGAGCTCGGAGCTCAAGAGGTTATACCCAGTCCTTGCACTATCCAGAGAGCCCAACAGCTGCTGTATGTCCCCCTCTGTGCCACAAGTCTGCCAGGGACATGGTGGCCCAAACACTCCAAGCACAGGTACTAGGATGACCCTGGAAATGAGGACCAGAGCCTGAGCCATTAGCAGCCATGACCAGTTTGCTCCAAGAAAGAAGGAAAGAATGAGACCAGGTGTCTTGGTGGTAACTGGAGATATACAGAGGTTCCCATCACACCCACAAGGTCGGAAGATAAAGGTGGCATGCACACACCAAGGGCAGTTGCAAGGAGTGAGTGGGAAGTAGGAGTGGGAGCTGTTCAAGGAATGCCGAAGCTATGAAAGGAATGGAGGCGCATATGGGCCATGGTAACACATTTATCCATATTGCTACTGGGTGGGGTGCTGCAGACCCCGAACCCCACATGCCAATTACAGATACAATGATGGTTAGGGCAAGGGCTAGGGATGTGGCATCAACTGTGAGGTCACCAAATGAGTGCCAATATAGAATGGGATCTGGCACAGACTCCTTGGGCTTAGTTTGCCTCAGAGAAGTACAGTATACAATGCCCTCATGGTGGAGTTAGCCTTACTGCTCCCTCTTGTTGTGAACTGCACCATGGATACAGGGCGGCTAGCCTCCTGGAGGTGCCTACTTCACTGAATTGTGGAATGGTTCAGGCAGTAATAGCTCCTCACTATAGCTGGTGTTGAGCTCCAAGAGAGATCATGCGCGATCCTCCCTGCCCTGCTCAAGCAACAGGCCACATTGTTCAGGAGCTCATTCAGAGGCAGGCAGCACATGGCCGGCCTCCTGGCACTGTCACAGCTACGGTCCATGACGCGGATCCTATCAGTGAAGGGACGGAACAATGGCCAGCTCCGGAGGATTGCCTGGAGCCTGCAGTGGTGCATTGCAGTGCTCCTTGACCAGGTGATCCAGCTCGTGGATGAGCACCGGGTCTTGGCTGGGTTCCAAACAGGAAGTTTCCCAAACTGCATCGGTGCGATTGATGGCACACATCAAGATCCTACGCCCCCCCCCAATGATGAAGCAGCATCATTGCAGTGGTGCATTGCAGTGCTCCTTGACCAGGTGATCCAGCTCGTGGATGAGCACCGGGTCTTGGCTGGGTTCCAAACAGGAAGTTTCCCAAACTGCATCGGTGCGATTGATGGCACACATCAAGATCCTACGCCCCCCCCAATGATGAAGCAGCAGAGTTCATCAATCACCATGGGTATCACTCCCTACAACTCCAGGAGGTTGTCGATGACACATGGCTGCTTCACTAACATCTTCACCAGGCACTCCAGATGCAGCCATGATGCACGGATCCTTGCCATCTCCCGTTTGCCCTCATGTACATGGGGGAGTTTGGGAATCCCACCATGACACGCATCAAGAGGGTGGCAATGCCCCCGGTCATTATCGGGGACCCCGCCTACCCACCCCTCTGATGGTGCATTATAATAAACATTCATGTGCAGTCCGCACAATGGTGGAGAGGTCTTTTGGGGCCCTCAAGCAACGCTGGAGATGCCAGGCCACACGCCTCAACTTCAAAGTGGAGACTGTAGCTCTCATGATTGGGGCCAGCTGAGTGCTGCATAATATATGCAAGACACATTGGGCTGCATTTGAGAACCCGGTGTCTCGTTGTGCCCCTTGAGTGGTGCCCCTCTACAGACACGAGGACAACACAAGAGAGTACTGCTATGCAAAGTGGATATGGGCTGCTCTGAGCTGACAACTGTCACACCTGGACCATGGTCTGGCATAAATTAGGAGCACCACACCTTGACAGTGCCTAATTCCCTCTCCTGCTCCAGCACCCCTGCTATTAGCACCCCTATGGGCTCTGTTCTTGCATCCAGACCCTCACCATCCCATTACTATCCTTGCCCTCCCATGGGTAAAAAACATTTCCTGTTACAGACACACCCTTCAGTACATTCATTTCATGCCAATACCCATCACCTTATGCACTATGCCTCCACAGTCTCAACAGCATAAAGTAACAGCAGCCAAGAAATTGAACGCAGCAGGGCATCCATCACAGTCGAAGGGTCAGGACCACATATGAGGGTAAATGGTATTAGGCTGATTTGTGTCATCATGGGCATGTGTTTGCATAAACATCACTTCTCAACCCCCGCACACCCTTCCATTACCACCCCCTCCTCAATTCCCTCTGATTGTCCTTTGCCTACCATTGTCGGGACAAGCCATAGTGTCCATGGGAAGTCCAGCAGCACTAGCTTCATCAACATCAGAGGGCTCCACATACTCCCTAGCACCTGAGGGCATGCAACAGGTCGGTTGGGTGTAGGATCCCATGTGCTTGCCCTTTGTTCCCCCATTTCCCATCACATCCCCCCCTCTAGGTGTGTGCCTAACTGACACATTGCACTCCACACAAGCCCCCACTCCATCTTCCCCTGCCCTCCCTCCAGAAGCATGTTATGGGCTACCCCAGTTTGGTGGAAACATGTCCACCCAGGAACGGGCAACACGTGACATAGGAATTACCACGGGGTGGGGGGAATGTATGGGAATGTGTGGAAGCATCACATCTGAAAACACCTTTAGGTTCCATGCACCCACACTTTGCCTTCATCTTTCAGCCTCAATCCACTTCCTCTTTGCACGTTGGAAACTGCAACACTGAAGCTGGGGACAGGAGGGCGTGAGCTGGCCCCTCACCCCTGTTGCCCCAGCCCTTGAGTTGATAGGTTCAGGCTTGAGGTCTGGGTAGCTATTCATGTATTTACACACATATTAACCACATATAGAGTGATGCATTAAACATATGTAGCGTGCCATGGGTTGATAGGAGAATAATGTGCTTTATATAGGTGTTTTACTAGCTTAATTAGAAAGGATTTTAGGCTGTTAACGTGTACTGGAGTTCAAAGTAAAAACAGCAGAGAAGGGTTACTGAAGATTGCAATAGATTGAGAAAGAGATGGCAAATGTTAGAGGTTGGAAAACCTTGAGTAATAAAATTAGGGAACTTGGCCTAACTGGCATCTATCTTAAATGGGCAACTGGATGGGTGAAGATGGAGTGATTAAGACCACCACTTTAAAAGGTCTTGTTGTTTAGACCACATTAGCAAAATCAGTACACCGCAGAAGTTTAGTAATATTGTAGTAAGTTTCCATTGACATATGTATGGATGTCAATTGAGTTTAGTTGTTTTACTGGATAGATTTAATATCTTTTCATTGGGATGGGTAATATCCTGGGTGGATATGGGAGGAGAATAGAAAGTTTTAAAAGCCTTAGGCTGAATGGAGGAGACTGCTTTTCCATCCTTCCCTTCATTTTACTTCTATCTTGTCCGGACCTGATCAACCTAGTCAACTTTCCATATCCATCCAGGAGCTGGTCTCGCTGAATGGAGGGTAAATATAGCTTAGCTTATTAAGGAATGCATAGAAGGCCAAGTGTAGTTTTTAGACCAGTACCAGATAATCTTCTTGAGTACTGGCAGAAGTTATATGAAAGATCATTTATTGTAAGATTGTATGTCCTAATTGTGTGTGCTCTGTAACCATAATATTCATGTATGCAGTTGTTGAGTATTTGTGGGAACTATATTTAATGTTCATAATAAATAAAACATCCAAATTGTCATCTGAATTTGAATTGTCCAATGTCTCTGTATTAAATTAGTTGTTGTCCAACCAGTGGTGTAGCTACCGTGGCGCGGGGGGGCGCATTTGCACCCGGGCCCTGCATAGGCAGGGCTGGCCCCCTCATCTGCAGCGGTGGTGGTGGCAGCAGGAGGGGTGAGGTAGGGGAGGGCAGAGGAGCTGCTTGGGAAAAGAGCCCAGCAGTTCTGCACTGGACCTTTTCCAGGCTGGCTCCTCCGCGCTGTGTCTCCCTCACCCCTTCTGCTGCCGCAACGCCAGGTGAGAATGCAGCCTAAGTTCTTCTGCTGCCTCCCCTCCCTGGCTCCAGTCCCGATCCCTCACCTGCCTCTGCCTCCTAGTAGTGCTGCAGCAGCAACAGTGGGACACAGATCAGGGAGATAAAGCTGTTTGATTACAAACAGCTCCTGCCCATGTGCTGATCAGAAGGTTGCTACCTTGTAAAGAAGGTTCTTTGAGATGGCTCCCAACATTCTCACAACTGGGTTGTGCACGCTCACCCTATTCAAATAATAGGCCACGTAATGGTCTCAAGCTCCTCTAGTATAATAAGCACTGACTCTGCCCCTCAGAATGACAGTTCCTTCCAACCTTTTCTAGAAATATAAGAAAAAAATTCCATGCGGGCTGGAAGGGTGGGTGTTGTGAAAATGTTCTGAGCCATCTCAAAGAACCTTGTTTGCAAGGTAGCAACCTTCTGTTCTTCTTTGAGTGGCTCCTCACATGCTATTTTTACAGGACTCCGCTGGGTGGGGGAGGTCCATGGGCAGGCCAGTGCATCAACAGGGCATGCACACGGCTGCACATGCATCCCCACTCACCCCCCGCTCATCCACACCCACGGAGTAACCGCTGTTTCCCCCAGTTGCTCCGTGTGTGGGGACAAGTGGGGTGGTGGTGAGTGGGGATGCGTGTTAGGCGGGTGTGCATGCACCCACCCACACCATAGGTGCATGCACCACATTGTTCACATGGGGCTCCCCCACCCATAAACACAAAGAAATCTGTGTGAGAGGCCCATGTAAAATGGAGCACATTCTCACAACTGTCTTACTTATACTATCTTTAGGAATTTAGGATATAAAGCAATATATATTCTATCTTGGAAAATAAATCTGAAATATGGTTCTGAGATTATTATGGCTGCTATTTCACTAACTTTTCTTAATGAAGTTACTTCTAACAGGAATACTGTCTTTAGATCCGCACCCCATAACCAGTTCATTTGCGCCCCCCATTTAATCAATTCACGCTGCCCAGGGGGCACAAATTAAATGGCTATGGGTGGGGGCAGGATGAACTGATTATGGGGGCACAAATGAACTGGTTATTGGGTGGGGGCAGCATGAACTGATTATGGGGCACAACTGAACTGGTTTTTTATATATTATGTATCTTTTCATGGCATAATGCACTTAATAAGCTAGCTGCATTTGGGGTGTCTGGTGTGTTTGATAGCAGCACCTCTGGACTGGTCGCACCGCATGCGTGTACAAGGCAAAGGCAGCACCGGCAGCAAGAAGCAACAGGCCCTGGAGGCCAGACTGGCTAAGCTCACTCCTCTCCTCCAGTGGAAGGCAGTGGATGCAGTCAGTCTCTCTGTGCCTGCCTCACTACCCACCCGGCTGTCCCTGCATTGGAACCACTCCTGGGGAGTGGTGGTAGACGCTCAGCAGGGGAGGTGGGAAGCATTGGGAGGCCATGCTTGTCTTGGCCACAGTTATAACTCCTAACCACTGAATTTTGTATATTTAGAAGCTGTCAGCAGGCCCCGCCCCATCCCTTAAGCCCTGCCCCATCCCTTAAACTCCACCGCACGCGTGCACATGAGGCGCCCATAACTCAGGCTTGATCCCCGGCTCTTCTCAACCTTGCTACGTCCCTGTGTCCAACAGGGGAACCCATTAACAGTTCAGTAATAAAGACCCAAACATTCTAAACATAAATTGAGCCTCCAAAATAATTGATCGATAGATCTGTTGGTAACACCCTCTCTATTTTCTCTTTAAGAAAGAGAGGGCTTAAGAGTCCTGGCTCCCACCCCTTCTCCCCCTCTAATCTACTTGGGCCAAGTCCTGTAAAAGAGAACAAAGGACTCCTGGCTTCCAGCCTCTCTATCCCATTCTAATCCAGTAGGCTGCACTCCGTTTACAGGCAACTCAACAGTCCTTGTTCCGAGTTTGTTCTCCTCTCCCCTGCTCAGCTCTTAGCCTTGTAACAGACAACCAAGAAGTCCTGGGTCCAAGTCACCTCTCTAGCCCCCACTTCCCTCTCTCACAGAGAACTCAAAAGTCCTGGGTAATACGTTTGTCTGTATGTGTCATATGGAACAGAAATAAGGGTGTGTGGAATGACAAAAAAAAACAACAACAGGAGAGGAAATGGAACAACAGGAAGGGAGGCTATTGGGAGTCAAAGGATAGGGAGTCAGCTATGGTATTATTAATTATTATTATTATTATTATTATTATTATTATAATAAACATGTATATAGCGCCAGCCATGTGCCTGGTGCTGTACAGAACATAGAAATGGTCCCTGCCTGTGGCTTACAATCGAAAAGACAAGGACGGGGAGACAGAGAGATGGGACAGTGGGAGAGACAGGGGAGAAGACAAACAAACATTCAGGCGGATGCGAAGTCTCATGTGCGTGCGCTTGGCTTGGTTACAATCAGGTTGGTTGCAGCAGTCTGCAGAGGAGGGCAGACAGTAAGTATATGGGGAACGACTAGCGGGCATTAGAAAAGACGGCGAGGAAAAAGTGGGTCTTGAGGAGGAATTTGAAGGAGCGGAGGGAGGGGGCAAGGCGGGTGTGGGTAGGGAGGGAGTTCCAAGCATGGGGGGCAGCGAGGGAGAAGGGTCGAAGGCAGTTAGGTGAGCAGGAGAAATGAGGGAGAGTGAGGGAGGGGACAGAGGAAGAGGGGAGAGCACGTGCAGGAGTGCGTAGGGAGATTAGGTCCGAGAGGTAAGGGGGAGCTTGGTTGTGGAGTGTTTTGAACGTGAATACCAGGAGTTTAAACAGGATATGTTCAGGAAGGGGGAACCAGTGAAGAGAGAAGAGGAGAGGCTGCACATGGTCGAAG
>QEPC01012288.1:759621-779999 GCA_003113815.1 Sphenodon punctatus
GAGATGAGGTCCAGGCAGCGGGTGTAGACGACACGTTCCAGAAGATTTGAAGCAAAGGGAAGGAGGGAGACTGGCCAGTAACTAGAGAGGTCAGATGGGTCCAGGGTGGGCTTTTTGAGGATGGGGGAGACAGTGGCATGCTTGAAGGCAGAGGGGAAGGAGCCTGTGGAAAGGGAGAGATGGATGACATGTAGAAGTGGGGGGGCGACAGTGGGAGCAATAGAGGTCAGGAGGCGGGAGGGGATTGGGTCAAGGGGGCAGGTGGAGGGGTTGGATTTGGAGAGCAGAGCGGAGATTTCCTCGAGAGAGGCAAGAGGGAAGGATGTGAGGAGAGAGGGGGGAGGGGGTGGTACGGGAGCGGGAGGAGGAGGTGGGTGGGAGGCAATGTCCTGACGGATCTTGTCAATCTTTGAGGTGAAGAATGATGGAAGATCCTGAGCAGCAAGGGAAGAGGGCAGAGGAGGGCATGGGGAGTCGAAAGTAGAGAAGAGGCGGCAAGGGTCACGAGAGAAAGATTCGATCCAGGAGGCATAATAGTGTTGTCTAGCTAGAGAGATAGCCGAGGAGAGGGAGAATTTGTAGTGGAGGAAGTCAGGGAGGGAGCGGGATTTGCGCCAGAGGTGTTCGTCAGCCCGGGTGCAGGAGCAGAGGGAGTGAATGTTAGGGGTGAGCCAGGGGCGGGGGTTTTGGGGCTGGACAGGGGGGCAAGAGAGTCAAGGGTTGAGGAGAGAGAGGTTTTGAAAGCGGAGATGGCAGAGTCAGGGGAGGAGGATGAGAAAACAGAAGGGAGGAGGGGGGATAGAGAGGATGCAAACTCCATGGGGGTAATGGCCTGCATATTTCAGAAGGGGCACGGAGAGGGGGAGGAGGGGGGTAGGTGGGAGAGGCTGAAAGAGGCGAGGAAGTGATCAGAATGATGGCAGGGATCAAAAGGAGAGGTCAGTAAGAGAGCAATTTCATGAGAAGAAGAGTTCGAGGGAGTGGCCGTCAGTATGGGTGGGGAAATCGGTCCAGAGTCGGAGATCAAAGGAGGAGGTCAGGGAGAGAAAGCGGGAGATAGAGGGCTTGGAAGCTGTGTTGACATGAATGTTGAAATCACCAAGAATGAGAGCGGGGGTGTCATCAGAGAGGAAGAAGGTGAGCCAGGATTCAAAGTCTGGGAGAAAAGAGGAGAGGGAACCTGGGGGGCGGTAGATGACAGCAACATGAAGGTGTGGGGGGGGGGGGGAGTATAAACGCACAGAATGGGCCTCAAAGGAAGGGAAGGAGGAGGGGAAAGGGTTTGGAACTGACAGGGATTGGCAAGGAGGAAACCCATGCCACCCCCCTGGCCCTCAGGGTGGGGTCGGTGAGAGAACGAAAGACAACCCCTCCGAGCATAGAGGATAAGAGGGTAACACGATAGGACTGCTTCCTCAGATATCCCATCCGTCTTCTGAATAAGTTAATTTACTCAAAACCTTATTATTGTAACTATTTCTAATTCCTCCTGTCATTCCACCCAGTTACTTAATCCTGCACACTCTTTGTATTTTTCCCTGTCATTCCAACCATTCTACTTACTGCACTTGGTGCCTTCCTCATCATTTCACACCGTCTTGCCTTCCCTATCTACTCCCAAAGATAAAATTACATTGCACAATTTCACAATCACTTAATTAGATGTTGGAATGACAATAGTATTTATTTAGAAATTGGCACTGCTGTTGCCTCCATTCCTTCCAATGGCCATTCTATTTTATTAATTTCAATGCATACCCAACTTAGTTTTAATTAAACATTTGTATATGACTCTACTCAACTTCACTGTGCTCTGAGAGGGCAGTGGAGACTAGTGGGTTAGAGGAATGGTTGTGAGCCCTTAGTCAGCTTTCCCATTCTCCCCAACAGAAATGAAAGGATAGAGGGAAAGGAGGGGGTGGGAGGTCAGCTCATGCCCTCCTATCCCCAGCTTCAGTGTTGCCCCCAACCTGCAAAGAGGAAGAGGATTGGGGCTAAAAGACAAAGGCAAAGTGTGGGTGCATGGAGCCTAACTTGTGAGTACAATATGAGAGACTGTACAATGTCTTTACTGCTAACATGACATGGAAATTAAGGTGGGAGCCTTAACTTGCAATTTCCATGCTTTTTAATGCATGCTTGAATTTGCAAGAGCCTTAACTCTTCTTGTAAACTGGAGGGTTTTTTATTATGGAATATCCAAGTTTTTTGTTAAAATTAATGCAATGGAGAAAATTTGTCCTGCTGCCACAGTAGAATGATGAGCACTCAGCACCATAACCACTATGGGAGCAGGGCTTAGGGGAGGCCAAGGTGGAAAAGATGCTCCCTTCAGTTTACAAGGTTGTTACTTCCTTCAAATAGCAAGCAAGGGGAACCTGAATTTTTACTGGTAGCTCCCTACTTTACTAAGAATACAACAACCTTGGTTCAGTTTAAGCATTGCAAACTTTCAAAAACTGCTCTCTATGATCTCTCTAGCTCATGGCTTACACAGGAACCTTCCACTCTACTCCCCATTGTTGGAGCTCTTTTCCTTGCGCAACGCTAGCCATTCTACTTTCTATAAAGACCTCCCCCTGTACAGGACCCCCTGGCTAGTTCACTCCTTGTACAGGGCTCCCTGACTCTGCTGTGCCCATGTACATGACTCTCCACCTGGCATAATGCTGCCCATCCTGCAGCTCTCCCCCTGTACAAAGCTTCCTTAGTCGGTTCTCCTCTGTTCAGAGCTCTCCCCCTGCACAATTATGGCCATCATTCTGCAGCTCTCTGTCTCTACAAGACTCCCACACTTTACTCCCCCTTGGACAGGGCTTCCTTTCTTGCACAATGCTGCCCACTCTGCAGACCTCCCCCTGTACTGGGTTCCATATCCTGTATCCCCAATAAAGTTGTTCCCTGTAAAGTGCTCCCCCTGTGCATGGCTTCCACTGTGGAAGCTATTTACAGAGGCTCTGTCCCTACTCTCTCTCCTTAATGTCCCTCCCCTCCCCCTTGTGTATTCTCTCTCTCCCTGCTCCCCCATAGGATTTCCCTCCCTGGGCTAAGGCTCACTTTTAGAGTCCTCCCAAGAGGACTACACTTGCCACTCTGCCCCACAGGGCTGCTCTGCACAGGAATCCACCATCTTCCTTCCCCCTCTCCTGAAGAACACCCACTGTATCAACTCAGAGCACCCACTTACCCTTCATTCCTTAGTGGGGTTGAGAAAGTTGGAGGGAGACGCGCTGAAAAAAGATTGATTCCAAACTGCCTGTAGCTTTCTGTCTCTATCTCCAGGATAAACCTCTGCCCTCTTCCTGCACCTAGGACCATCCCAGGCAAACTCCAGTGCTCCAGTCCCAGCTATACGCCTCCAATGGGGTGCCCCATTGGAGCCACAGCCCAGACACCCCACATTTTTGGAGAGGGAAGGGTCGTCACTAGGGGTGGAAGTTTGGATCATCCAGTATCCGATACTGCTGGTATTTTGGTGTACCGGTAGTATCGGATTACTCCAGTATTTGGGGGTACCGGTACCGAATCCCCGTGCTGGATTTTTTTACGTTGCGGCCATTGAAACGAATGGCCACAATGTAAAAAAAACGAAAACAAAAAAACCCCCAAACACTGCGCAGGTGGAAGGGGGGACACCCCCCACCCACCCTGGATTTTTTTTAAAAAAAAAAAATTCCCCAAAGTCCCTGCTTGTGCGGGCTCCAGGCCGCCACCGACGACCCAGTGCCCACACCAGCAGGTAGGTACTGTGGTACTAGGGTGATCCCTGGTGTGGGGGGTGGTTTAGCACACACCCCACTGCAGGGATCACCCTACCTCCCCACCCAGGGATCGCCTACCTTTGGCGCTCTGGGCAGCGGCGGAGGCGGTGGTCCAGCGGCTTCAGCGCTGGCTGTGGCTGCTGGCTTCAGTGCTTTCTAGGCCTTCCGGGGAACTTCCGGAAGTTCCCCAGAAGGCCTAGAAAGCACTGAAGCCAGCAGCCACAGCCAGCGCTGAAGCCGCTGGACCACCGCCTCCGCCGCTGCCCAGAGCGCCAAAGGTAGGCGATCCCTGGGTGGGGAGGTAGGGTGATCCCTGGGGTGGGGTGTGTGCTAAACCACCCCCCACCCCTGGGATCACCCTAGTACCTGCTGGTGCGGGCTCCGGGTCGCCGGCAGCAGCCCGGAGTCCACACTAGTAGGGACTTAGGGGAAAAAAAATAATTTTTAAATCCAGACTGGGCAGGGTGGGTGGGGGGTACCCCCCTTCCACCTGCACATCCTGGGAGGGGGAGGGGGGGAAAGTTTTTTTTTTTCCCCATTGATTTCAATGGGGACAGTTCCCCATTGAAATCAATGCAATAAATCCAGCACCAGTAATCCGGTAATCCGTTTTTTTGTAAACCGGTAACCGGTATTTTGCCTGATGTCCCACCCCTAGACTGAAATCCATGCACTTTGTGGTTCTGGGCTCGTTTAGGGAGCAAGATCAGCCACCCCAAATGTCACTGAGGGATTTGCTAGCTCTGTTTAGCCATCTTGGCATACCTGGCCCCCAAGCCAAGGCACCTGCTTTGCGGGATCAGATCAGAATGACCTTCAGCTCTCTCCCTTCCACAAGTCTTGCTCTTCTCCTCTTCCCACCACATCAGCTCTAAACATGGCTGACCAGTCACACACTGGCCTCTGGGAAGTGCAGTTCACTCTCTTTACCCAGCACTGATAGGCTCTAGCAAGCAGTGCCTGAGGGGAGTTGTAGACCCCAGTATTCAAGATTCTTTGCTTTTAAACAGTCTCTGTATTACACATAGAATGTTCGCAAGCACTCCACACTCAGGATGGTCTCCATAGGCTATCATTGAATTTTCAAGATGTCATAACTTAAAAACTACTAATCAGATTTACAAATAGTAAACTGGAAGGCACCCCCTGGCAGCCTCCTTGAATTTTTTAAAAGGCTTACACCTCCTCCTAACCAACACAAAACCCCTTTACCCTGCCCAGATCGAAATGGTCTAACTTTTGAAAAAACAGGCTTCAAAGTGCAGTTTCCAAACTGTGATATCTCAGCTGTTATCGAACTGGTATAACTGAAATCTAGGCAGCATGAACCACGTACTCCAGTAGTCCTTCACCACAAATTTCATGATCCTAACTTTAACCATTTCAATTCTATAATGATTAGAACATTCAGGCTTTATAATAGAGTGTACAACACGCCTTAACTATAGAGTTGATCCTGCTACTCTATAATAATCCTCTCGGTTCCAGATGAGTGTATGATTATGAGTAAATCATCATTATTCTCTCTTAGGGCAGTCAGCAATCTCAGTTCCAAATGGCAAATTTTTTTAAAGTTCAGTGTGTAAAGTTAGATTATAAAATTCACAATTTGGCTCCTAAATTGCCATTGACAGGATGGCTCTGAGACATCCCCTGCCTCCGTCTCATCACCACAGGGCCCCTTGGTTTACCAAGGGGCTGCGGTGTATGAAGCAGGCAGGTAGGAGACTGGAGCGATGCTGGCAAAGAACTCGTTCTGAATCCAATCGTTTCTCCATAGGGCCCAATTGCGGTCCTATGTTGAGGCTGTGAGGACAGCAAAGAAAGAGTTCTTTGCTGCCCTCATAGCATCTGCAAAGTCATGTCCAGCCGAGCTATTCTGGGTGGTGCAGGGGCTGGTCAGTCCGGCCTCCCGCCACCTGGACAGGGACTTGTCCCAGGCCCACTGTGAGGAGTTTGCCACCTACTGTGCAGACAAGATTGCTCGGATCCAGAGTGACTGCGACACCGGATTGGGGGCAGTAGGGGAGGAGCGTGAGGTTATGGAGATCCCATCTGGGTCATCTTTTTGGGATGAGTTTCAGGAAGTGACCCCAGCTGATGTGGTAGGTGTCCTAGGTTCTGCGAGAGCCATCAGTTGAGAATTCGATCCATGTCTGTCCTGGTTGGTGAAAGCCTCCAGGGAGACCTTGGGGACGGTGCTGGCAAGGGTGTTCAATGTGTCCCTCCGGCAGGGGGGAGTATCACCCAGCCTCAAGGAGGCTGTGGTGCACCCCCTGCTTAAGAAACCATCATTGGATGTTGACACACTCGCCAGCTATTGACCTGTCTCTAATCTTCCCTTTTTAGGGAAGATTATTGAACAGGCGGTGGTGACACAGCTCCAGGGGCATCTTAATAGCATCGATTTCCTTGACCCTTTTCAGTTTGGGTTCCGCCCCAGCAATGGTACCGAGATGCTGTTGGTGGCCTTGGTGGACGAGCTTCATTGGGAGATGGACGCAGGATGTTCAACATTTCTCATCCTGCTAGACCTCTCGGCCACCTTTGATACCGTGGACCACGGGCTGCTGTTGAGACGGCCGACACACATGGGGGGTCTGGATGGGACTGTTTTGGAGTGGTTCCGTTCATTCCTCTCAGGGAGGAGCTGGAGGGTGGTGCTGGGGGCTGAAACATCATGCCCCCGGGCCTTGATCTGCGGCGTTCCGCAGGGTTCAATCCTGTCTCCATTATTATTTAATGTGTACATGCAGCCCTTAGGGGAGATCGTGAGAGGGTTCAGGGTGAGTTGTCACCAATATGCTGATGATGCTCAGCTGTACCTCTCTTTTTTGACTGACCCAGGCCCTGCAGTCTCATTGCTTTCCCAGTGTTTGGAGGCCGTGACGGATTGGATATGGCAGAGAAGACTGAAGCTCAATCCCGACAAGACGGAGGTGATGTTGGTGGGTAGGGCGAGGGAGGTGTTGGCCCCTCAGGTGGAGGCGGTGTCAAAAGCCGCCTTTTGCCAGCTGTATCTGGTGCTGAGGCTGCTTCGGTACATCTCCAGTCCCGACCTGGCCACCCTCATCCATGCCTTCATCACCTCGAGACTCGACTACTGCAATGCGCTCTATGTGGGGTTTCCCTTGACTCTGGTTTGGAGGGTGCAGCTTGTGCAGAATGCAGCAGCCCGTCTCCTTACAGGGATGGGCCAGCGGGAGCACATAACACCTGTGCTCTGAACTCTGCACTGGCTGCCGATAGTGTACCGAGCCAAGTTTAAGGTTTTGGTATTGGTCTATAAAGCGCTACACGGTCTGGGCCCCTCATACCTCAGGGACCGCCTCACCCTCTGCATCTCAGAGCGATTTCTTCGGTCTTCTGGGGGCGCCTTCTTGGAAGTCCCCCGTGTTAGATGGGGGGCCACAATGGAGAGGGCATTCTCAGTAGCCGGGCCACGGCTTTGGAATTCCCTCCTGGAGAAAGCCCGTCTGGCCCCAGGCCTGTTGGCATTTCGTTGGGCCTGTAAAACCTGGCCGTTTACTCAGGCCTTTGGGGAGGGAGGGGGGCTTAGAAGGGGGGGGAGTTTGCGACTTAATTTATGTGTTTAGTTTTAATGGTTTTATGGTTGTGTTAGTTTTATGGGGGGAAGTTTTATTGTGGGAAATTTTTATTGTACGCCGCCCCAGGATGCCTTGGCATGAGGGGGCTGCTAATAAATATTTATAAATAAATAAATAAATAAATGGAATCATTTTCTGAAGTCATGCAGCTCCCACAAATGAACAGATGGGTATTTATTCAGCATCTCTGAAAATTAGTCTTCATTCGTTAGATTCTATGTATATAGAATGGTTTTTAGTGATATTTTAAAACTGGTTTTAAATGGGTTGGTTTTTAGTGGTTTTTAAATTGCTGGGGGTTGATTTATTGTTGTTTTTATTGTTATATTGGGTTTTATAATATTGTACGACGCCCTGAGATGCCTTGGGCATGATGGGCCAGCTAACAAATGGAATGAAATAAATAAATAAAATATATAGGATTCTCAACTTGAAAATGCTTACCCAGTAACTAACTGGAATTAGCTGAGCAACTTGGTGAAATAAGGACGTCAAAATGCTCATCAACTTACAAGGTCTTTCCTGTTTATATAATATGTTCATGTTGAGGAGCTCACTAACTAACCTTGCAACACCCCCGTCAAAATGGACACCTTTTAATCAGGGACATATTAAAATAAGAGCTCAGCTCCATTTTCCCAGTGCGCCAAGCTCATCTGAAAATCTGTCCAGAGGTATCAAATAGGACTGCAAGTTTCTGATCACATCTAAAACTCTTGTCTTTATTTAAGTTGACTAACTGGGATCTGAACTCTTCTGAAATATATGGCCTTGGTTGCCATGTGATTTACAATCTGGAAGCGTCGAAGAAAAGACTGACTTTAAACAGCAGGTTGTCACTGTGTAGCATTATGAGTACAAACCTTCTACACCCAGGAGGTACCATTGTGCTTCCTATGACCCCCAGTACACATCCTACTGCTCCTTCTTATGTGCTAAAGATAACTGACCAACAAAATATGCTCTGTTGTCTTAATGCTTCCATGTAAACACTCTGAACATATTAGGCACTCTGAAAAATAGCACTTTGGACTCATCAATTCATCACGCCTATTTCCTTTCTCATCCCTCCTCATTCCTTAATGCATTTCATTTTCATCATTTTGCAGGATTCATAGTATGCTGAGCAATGGAAAAGCCTAACAATAATCAAACTGCTTGGCTGTGCTGCCTCCTGGTGGTGGCATGAAATATTGTCATTATAACATTATTGCTTATAAAGCTTCTTGTTATGAGCTCCATCTTGGTTTGGACAAACTGTATACATTTGTGTTAGATGCTAAAATGGAAAACATATAGCAAAATATTAAAATCATCCTCAAACGATTTAGTAATTACAAGTCAGAATGAAGAACACATTAATTTTATAGAGAGTTCCATCAAGCTCGCGCAATGGACAGGGTAGGATTTCACTACCCTGTCCATTGCGCGAGCTTGCTGGTGGGAGAGTCAAAATTCCTACTTTCCCATGAGACAGGAGCTGTGCTAGATTTGAATAGTGCATGCTTCCATGGTGCAAAAGCAGCTCATGGGAAAGCAGACAAAAAGTTTTTTTAAAAAGGCATGGGTGTAGGTACCATGGAGCAAGGGGGCTCAGTTGAGCGAAAGCCTTGCACTTGCGGGGAGGTAAGGCTCTTTGCAAGTGGCCTGAGCATCCGCTAGCTGGTGCAGAATGCGGTGGCTTGCCTCCTAATACGGTTGGGCCTCCAGGAACACATTACACTGGTGTGCCAATCTCTGCACTGGCTGCCTATAGTCTGTCTTCCAGGCCTGATTCAAGGTGTTGGAGCTTACCTGTAAAGCCCTAAACGGCCGTGGCCCTGCCTACTTGCAGGACCAACTCTCACACCCCTGGGGCCTGGATTGGCCCCTGCAGTCATCTGGGGGCACCTTTCTCGAGGCCCCCCAGGATACCCGGGGGGCCACGATGGAGAAGGTGTTTTCAGTGGCCGCACCAAGGCTGTGGAACTCCCTCCCAACAGAGGCTCAGTTGGCCCCAGACCTCCTCTCTTTTTCGCAAAACTGTAAGGCCTGGCTGTTCCACCAGCCGTTTGGCAGGGGAGATGGGTTGGGGAAGTGGATTAGGGTGGATTGGTTTTTTTTAACAACCTCCTGTTTTTTTATTATTTTATCTAGTTTTATTGTTTATTTATTATTATTGTAAGCCGCCCTAAGCTGCTGAGACAGGAGAGGCAGTGTACCAAGTTTTTTAAATAAATAAACAAATATTTTCAGAGGGGGGAATGAGGGAACAGAGCCAGTACTCTCCCCTCACCTACTCTGAACGTTTTCTAACAGTGCTCACCCCATTCAGAAAGGGCCACACTAGTTTCGTTTAGTTTATTGCGGCAAGCTTTCGCTATATGCCTCGCACAAAACAATAGACAAACAATCAGTGTAAACGTACACAAACTAGTCCCAATAATAATTGGTAATAAACAATGATAAAATGATTAAAATAAAAAATGAATAAAATAAACATGGGGTGGGACTTCAAACCGTACCTCCTAATACTGGTACCAAGAAGGAAAGGGCCACACCAAGAAGGAAATGTTCAGGGTGGAGTGCTGACCCGCTGACTCTTAAAGCTTCCTTCCTGGTGGTGTTGGGGCCTTACTGAGAGCCAGGGCAGCACCATAGCCTTTGTGGAGGAGGATGGCTGGGAACCTTGGGAGGGTCGTTGCTTGAGAAGATCCTGCTACTTCACGCTTAGCCCAGACCCACCACAGCCTTGCTACATCACTGAAACAAAGGGAACCTGAAAGCTAAAAGTATGTACTACTGAGTAAATGGAAAAAAGAAACTACACCCAGTACCAAAAACCCACATTCCAAAAACAACACACACATTTGGGTGTTAACAAATGAGACAGTAGCCCACACCAGGGACATAATTGCCCACCTGCTCATTTATTAGGTGCTCACCCCGACCAGCTACATGACCACCACCTACTAGACATGCAGCCTTCATTCATGAAAGCATCCCATAGCATCCAGAGTCCGCAGGTGAATACGGGCTAATGTGCACCCACGTCCCATCAATTAGGTTATATACAGCTTCCTCACGTACAGGTCTGCCAGAACCATAGACACGCGGACAAAAGCATTTAGAGGGTGACCACTTCTGTCCCCTCTTTCCGCTCTGGCTCTCAGTGGCATGCACATAACATCTGCCTGAAAAGCCCACCATGCCATTTTGAAAGATGTGTTGTCCCAGCTCTTCCTGGTTGGCAGTATGTGCCTGACTCTTACTCTTCCCGAGCCGTTGCATTCTCCATAACAGCTTGGGGAGGATTACTATTGCTGGGGCTATGGTTCAAGCCAACAGCTAGTCAACTACTATCACCACTACCACCACTGTGCAATCACAGTCACTCTTCGCCTACTGATCCACGCACCAACACTGCATTCCCTGGACCAAGGAAGAGACGAAGTCCTTCCTCATGGGAGGAGTAGAAGGTCCAATATGCCCTGGTGAAGTGCTACAAGAACAAAACAGTGTTCCAAGAAATTTCAGCACAAACGGCACTGCAGAACTACACTTGGGACATGAACCAGTGCCAGCAGAAGACCAAGGATTTGAGGTGCAGATACAAAGAGATCTGGGACAACAACTTTACCTCCGGCCGTCGGAGGCAAACATCGGCCTATTACAAGCTCCTTGATCGGTTCCTTTGTGTGGACAGGGTCATCATTGCATCTCACCTATATGGCTGTGCCTTCACAAGGAGCTAGAAGCAGGTGGATATGGCTCCCCCACTGCCTGCTGCCACTGTAGCCACTCCCACCATGGAAACCAAGACTGCTGGTGGACATCCCTCCAAACCCATCTCCCACCCTGGATCCAGCAAGAGTTTATTTTATTTATTTATTTAATATATTTATACCCCACCCCTCCTGCAAGCAGCTCGGGGTGGCTAACAATTTTTTTTAAAACAGCTTTTAAAAACATTTAAAACAGTTATAAAGATCTCACAGATAAAACAGGGAAAGGACAACAAGAAAATATAAAGAATAATAAAGAAGGGTAGGAGGATTAAAAAAACAAACCGCTAACCCACCCTCCCAAAAGGCCTGGGTGAACAGCCAGGTTTTACAAACTCGCCGGAATGTTAAAAGGCTCGGGATCAGGCGATCTTCCTCTGGGAGGGAATTCCAAAGATGCAGCCCAGCCACCGAGAATGCACTCTCCATTGTGGCCCCCCGCTTAACACGGGGGACCTCCAAGAAGGCACCCCCAGAAGACCAAAGGAGCCACTCTGGGGCACAGAGGGCAAGGCAATCCCTGAGGTATGAGGGGCTGAGACCGTAAAGGGCCTTATAAATTAACACCAACACCTTGAACCTGGCTCGGCATGCTACTGGCAGCCAGTGCAGAGCCCGGAGCACAGGTGTTATGTGGTCCCAGCGATCTGTCCCCAAACGGAGGCGGACCGCCGCATTCTGCACTAGCTGCACCCTCTGAACCAGGAACAAGGGCAGCCCCACCTAGAGCATGTTGCAGTAGTTCAGCCTCGAGGTGACGAAGGCATGGACGAGGGAGGCCAGGTCCGGGCCAGAGATGTACGGACGCAACCTCCGCACCAGATACAACTGGTGGAAGGCAGCCTTCGCCACCCCCTCTACCTGCTGCCCCAGGCGGAGATCCACGTCCAGCACCACCCCCAGACTCTGGACCTGTTGAGCTACAGGAGGGCGACCCCCCCCAATCAGGGGGGCCAACACCTCCCTCGCTCTCCCCACCACTATCACCTCCGTCTTATTGGGGTTGAGCTTCAGTCTGCTCTGCCACATCCATTCCGCCACGGCCTCCAAACACTGGGATTGCAACGAGACGGCAAGGTCTCACTCAGCTGTACCTCTCTTTTTCAGCTGACCATCAGCATATTGGTGACAGTGTACCCCGAACCCTCTCACGACCTCTCCCAGAGGCTGCATATAAACATTAAATAATAATGAATGGAACCCTGCGGAACGCCGCAGGACAAAGCGCGGTGGCAAGATGTTTCAGCTCCCAGCACTACCCACTGGCTTCTCCCCAAGAGGAAAGAATGGAACCATTCAAGAACGGTCCCATCCAGCCCCCCCCCCCCGGTCACGCAGCCGCATCAACAACAGCCCATGGTCCACAGTATCAAAGGTGGCTGAGAGATCTAGCAGGATGAGAAATGTTGAACGTCCTGCGTCCATCTCTCGGCGGAGATCATCAACCAAGACCACCAACGCCGTCTCAGTGCCATAGCCGGGGTGGAACCCAGATTGAAAAGGATCCAGGAAACCAACGCTGTCTAGATGCACCCGGAGCTGGATCGCCACTGCCCGTTCAATAACCTTCCCTAAAAAGGGAATGTTAGACAGAGGTCGGTAACTGACGAGTGCGTCCACGTCCAACGATGGTTTCTTTAGCAGGGGGCGCACCACATCCTCCTTGAGGCTGGGCGACAGTCTCCCCTGCTGCAAGGATGCATTAACCACCCTCACCGGCACCATCCCCAACGTCTCCCTGGAGGCTTTCACCAACCAAGACGAGCATGGATCGGGTTCACAACAAGTGCCTCTCACAGACCCCAAGACATCCACCGCATCAGCCGGTGTCACTTCCTGAAACTCCCCCCACAAAGATGGACCAGACGGAGCCTCCATCACCTCGCGCTCTCTACCTACTGCCTCTAATCCAGCGTCAAAGTAACTCTGTATCCGAGCGATCTTGTCTGCGAAGTAGGTGACAAACTCCGCACAGCTGGCCTGGGACATGTCGTCATCCAGGCGGAGGGAGGCCAGACTGACCAGCCCCCGCACCACCCAAAACAGGTCTGCCGGGCATGACTTCGCAGACGCTATGAGGACAGCAAGAAACTCCTTTCTCGCTGTCCTCACAGCCTCAACAAAGGACCGCAAATGGGCCCTATGGAGAAGTCGGTCAGAGTCAGATCGAGTCTGACGCCAGCATCACTCCAGCCTCCTGCCTACTTGCTTCATCCCCTGCAGCCCCTAAGTAAACCAAGGGGCCCCACGGTGATGAAACCGAGGCAGAGAGCGTCTTGGAGCCACCCTGTCTATGGCCTCCTCCAGCAAGTTGTTCCAATGCTGGACCAGCTCATCAACAGAGTGACCGTCCGGGTACAAGGTTAACTCTCTCAGGAGTTAATGCAGAGATGGACACCGTGACTTTAATAGTGTATCCCCTCAAGCTCGAGAGCCATCTTTTGTTCAAGGAGCTACCTGAGGTTCTGGTCAAGGGCACAAAGGACCTGAATGCCACCTTTGTACAGGAGATGGTGGAGAATGGTAAGTTAATGGAGCTGGGGTGGGGGGAGTTGCATTTACACAGCTGCATGATGAAGGCCTCGTTATCTAAATATGTTTTTTGTTTACTTTGTCAACAGGAGGCACGTGTAGCCGGTGGGAAGGCACCATTTTAGAGGCAGAGTCAAAATGGCAGCTGGGAAGAAATCCAAAATGGCAGCCAATGGTGGGGAGGGGAGGAAGATGGCACAAATGGTGGAGGTCGATTTCTGTATGTTCTCCACTCCTCTACAGTGATCACAGGAGGAGAACTGCATGGTGCTGGGATCCCACTGCAGCAACCTCATAAGCCAGTCCCCATTCCCACTTCCGTTCATGCTGACTGTGGGTTGAAAATTGGACAGGCAGGGTCTGAAACGCTGGGTAGGGCAGTCTGAGCTAATGGCTTTCCTTTTTGCCATGCTACAGGTCTACCAGTGCAACAGGCACAGACGGAACCTCCTGCCAAAAGCACCCAGCAGAACCAGGACTTGCGGGTCTGCAACTGAAGGTGCAGGGAGAATTTGGTAAGGGAGCTGCTTTGGAACATCACACAGTGGGCAGACGAGATCCACAACGCCATTAACGGCATGGCCAGGGAGCATAGGCACCTGGTGAGGTAGAATGCTGCAGAAGAATGCAAGGCCTTTTCTGCTGAGGTCTGTCTGGACTACCGACAGGAGAACAGGCACTGGGTCCACCTCTGGCAGTAGTTTGACCGATCAGACAGCGTGAACAAGAAGCAAAATGAGGAGATTAATGAGATATGGGCACACTGCGCTCATGCCAGGGAATAGTTCCTGAGTCATGCACGCCACACACACATGTGCCTCCAAACATTCCCATATGCCACCTGCGAACACTCTTCCACAGCCAGAGTCACTGGAGGAGGATCAGGAAATGTCTACCCACCAGTCCCACTACTCGAAATGATCTTGATAAGTAGGAAAACTGGGCTGAAACTAACAAAATGAAGTTCAAGAGAGGTAAATGTAAATTTCTGCATTTAGGCAAGAAAAAACAAATGTACAAATACAGAAATGGGGCATACCTGGCTTGGCAGCAATACGTGTGAAAAGGATCTGGGAATTGTAGTTGACCACAAACTGAGTCAGCAGTGGGATGAAGCCACAAAAAAGGCTAATGCAATTTTAGGCTGCATTAACAGAAGCGTCATTTCCAAGTCATGAGAAGTAATAGTTCCACTCTAGTCTGCACTGGTCAGACCTCATTTGGAGTATTGTATCCAGTTCTGAGCACCGCACTTTAAGGAGGACATTGACAAATTGGAACAGATTCAGAGGAGGGCGACAAAGATGGTCAGGGATCTGGAAACCAGGTCCTATGAGGAAAGGTTGAAGGAGCTGAGTACATTTAGCCTAGAGAAGAGAAGACTAAGGGGAGACATGATAATGGTCTTCCGCTATCTGAAGGGCTGTCACAGAGAGGATGGAAAAGACGTGTTCTCTCTTGCCCATGAAGACTAGAAATAATGGGCTCAACTTACAAGAAAGCAGATTTTGATTAAACATTAGGAAGAACTTCCTAACGGTAAGAGCTGTTTGACAGTGGAGCAAATTGCCTAGGGAATTGGTGGGCTCTCCTTCATTGGAGGTTCTCAGACAGAGGCTACCCAGCCATTTGTTAGGGATGCTGTAGCTGTGGATTTCCTGAAATGTGCAAGGGGTTGGACTAGATGGCCTCTGAGGTCCCTTCCAACTCTATGATTCTATGTTTGTATAATTCAGGTGAGTGCACCCAGCTGCCCCGCAAAGGAGCAGACACAAGAAATAGTTTTTTCTAAATAAAGTTAATTTTTCAGGATCCATACTTTCCATTCTTCTTCTGGGGAAGGAGTGGGGGGCATGGGGAATTGTAGTATGGTGTAGTGATAAGCTGCTTTTGGTGCTGGAATGTTGGTGGGTGCACCAAAAATGGGGGGGGAGGGAGGCTGCTGGCCATGCACTTGCACTTGAAGGNAAAAATGGGGGGGGGGGGTAGGTCACTGTGCATGCACTTGTCCTTGACAGCAGGGGGGGGGAGGGGGCATAGTAGCCCAGCAGGGAAAAGCCTGGGTGCAAAGGGAACCGCAGTGGAAAGTCACAGGCAAAGGCCTGGTGCTGGCCAACTGCAGAGTAGCTGGCTGCCCATCTGTGCCTCTATGCTGCCTATTGCCAGTCAAAGCCAGCTAGGCTGTGAATACCAATAGAAAACACAGAGGCTCGGGTCTGCAGACAGACAATCTGTGTATGTTGATAAGGAATGGCTGCTGAGCAGAAAATAGCATGGAAGGGGGTCAAGGAGGGAAAGTATGCCGTCCTGGGAGCTAGATGAACCGGAGGAAGACCCAGTGACACACAAGAAACATTTTTAAAAGGTTTTATTAATATGACAACACACAGGCTTCCTGCTGCTAACTGGCAGGGGGTTCTCCAATGCGACCCCACCAGTTTCACAGATGTTATGAAGAACATAGGTAGGGTAGTTAGAAGCAGAACTGTCCTTGTCAGAAAGCAGTTCTGGCCATCATTGATCTCCAGCACTGCTTTAATAGCCCAAAAGCCCTCTCCACAACAGAGCAAGTGGTGCTGAGCTGCTGATTAAAGTACCTTTACTCCAAGGTGCAGGTAACGCTATATGCCTTCATGAGTCAGGTCTTCAGGCTGTAGGCAGGGTCCCCGAGAACAAGAGACCTCATGAGTACGCCCCCTCAATGCATATTTCAGTGGAGGGTCCAAAGTCTCCAGCGCACATGCAGTTAAAGAAGGGGAACTGGCACAAGATGCGGGCATCATGGTTCTTCATGGATCACCCAGCCAGCACATCCACAAACTTGGCATGGTGGTCCGCTATGGCCTGGAGAACCACAGAAGAAATTCTTCCAGTTTAGGTAGCTGTCCTTGCTATGGGGTGGGCAGGTGATGGTAATAT
Source organism: Sphenodon punctatus (assembly GCA_003113815.1). NCBI lineage: Eukaryota > Metazoa > Chordata > Lepidosauria > Sphenodontia > Sphenodontidae > Sphenodon > Sphenodon punctatus. The sequence continues at coordinate 776,206 of QEPC01012288.1, forward strand.
GGCTCCCACTGATCGCCCCTATACAGTTTGGGAACCCCCTCCCGCTGAAAACCCTCCATTACCTCCATGGGGTCAGCCAACTGCACCACCCATTCTAGAAGTACTTCCACAATCCCTGTGTAACCCTCCACTAATATGGTGCCCACTGCGGAGCCAATGCCAAATTGTTGAGCAGCAGAGCAGCATGAGTCTGGAGTGATGAATTTCCAGATGGAGATGGCAACATGCTTCTCCACAGGGATGGGCGACTGCATCACTGTGCTCTGTTTTTCAGGCCATGGTCTGAGGATCTTGGCTATCTACAGGAGGAGACAGGGAATTCTGAAATTTACAACTGACTCAGTGTCTCCCCACAACAGCAGCCGGTTCTCCCACCTTAATATGAGCCAGCAAAAATTCCACCCCGCCCCCAACCTCAGCCTTCCCACTACCAGTCTCCCCCACTGAAAGCCTGGAAGAATAAGCAGGTTTTACATTGATTCCTGAAGGAGGGGAGATCCTGGGCCTGACGAACCTCCACCGGGAGGAAGTTCCACAAACAGGGTGCAGCAACCAAGAACTGCCTCTCCAATGTGGCACCTCCCCGAACATGGGGGACCTCCAAAATAACGTTCCCGATCAATTGCAGAGACCACTTCAGGATCCCAGGGGGCGAGGCTGTCTAGCAGATAGGTAGGGCCCTGACCATGTGGGGCTTTATAGGTTAACACCAACAGGCCCAGGCCTTGCATCGGGTCCAGAAGGCTATAGTCAGCCAGTGCAGTAAACGGAGCACAAGTGTTATGTGCTCTTGGCGGCCTGTCCCCGTAAGGAAGCAGGCCACAGCATTCTGCACCAGTTGCAGCCTCCAAACTGTCACCACAGGTAGATCTACATAGAGTGCATTACAGTAATCAAGCCTCAAGGTAATGAAGGCATGGATGATGGTGGTGGCAAGGTCACAGTCCGAGATATATAACCATAATCGTCATACCAGATGAAGTTTAGAAAATGTGCTCCTTGCCACAGCTACGAGCTGGACATCCATGTGGAGCTGCAAATCGAGGAGCACACCCAGACTGCGAACCTCAGGAACTAAGGCAGGGCACACCCCATCAATAATAGAGGCCTCCACTCCCCCAGTCCTCCCCACCATTATCACCTCCTCTTGTCGGGATTCAACTTCAGGCAGCTTGCCCTCATTCAGTCCCCCACAGCTGTCAGACACCAAGTAAGCAACAAGACTGTGGGGCCTAAGTCTGCTGAAAACAACAGGTAGAGCACAGTGTCATCAGTGTATTGATGATGGCTTACTCCAAATCCTCTCGCAACCTCACTCAAAGGCTGCATATACACGTTGAACATGAAAGGGGACAGAATGGAACCCTGCGGGACCCCACACATGAGATCCCAGGGAGATTATGTACGGTCACCCAGGACTACACGGCGAGTTCTTCCTGCCAGAAATGAGCAGAATCATTCAAGATCAATCCCGCCCACCCCGGTCCCACAGACGAGTCACCAACATCTCATTGTCAATGGTATCAAAAGCAGCCGATAGGTCTAACAGGACCAAAAGGGTCAACTGTCCCTGATCTAAAGCACGGCGCAGGTCATCAACTATGGCCACAAGCACAGTCTCGGTGCCATACTCTGGACAAAAGTCAGACTGCAAGTGGTCCAGAAAACCGATTTGGTTGAGATGCTCCTTCAGCTGCTGGCCCACCACCCGTTCAATAACCTTCCCTAAAAAGGGAAGGTTAAAGACAGGTCAATAGCTGGCAAAGGGTGTCAGCATCAAGGCTTTTTGAGCAAGGATCTCACCACAACCTCCTTAAGGGACCCTGACCTCGCCAAGGGAAGCATTGACCACCCGTGCCAGCATCGATCCCAATGTCTCCCTGGTGGCCTTGACCAACCAGGACGGGCACAGATCTAATTCACAAGTTGTGGCCCTAACAGCCCCCAGGACCTCCCCCGCATCGACAGTGGGCACTGAGCAAACTTGATCCCACAAACAGGATAAGTTGGGGCATTCACAGCCTCTGGTTTCCCAACTGTATCAGTTGTGGCAGCCAAGTCATGGTGAATGTGAGCGATTTTGTCCATAAAATCAAATAAAATAAATAAATAAATAAATAAATAATAATAATAATCCTATCTCAGCGGACCTAGGAAATCTCCACTTCCAGGTGGAGAGAGGCTGGACTGGCCAGCCCCTTCAACATTCGGAAGAACTCTGTCGGACGAGATTTCTCAGACGCTATGATGACAGCAAAGAACATCTTCCTTGCTGCCTGCACAGCCACTGCATAGGCTTTCAAACTAGCTCTATGCCGCAATCTGTTGTCTTCAACAGGAGTACGTCACCATTACTCTAACCACCTCCCTTCTTGTTTCAATTGCCGCAGGTCCTCCATGAACCTTGGGGACCTGCAGCTCTGACGTTCGGGAAGCAGACAATTGGGGGTCACCTGGTCAATGGCCTCAGATAGCCAGGTGTTCCAGAAAGCATTTCTGACTTCTACCATTGCTTTATAGCTTCCCTCTCTTGATCTTGTTCTCCCTTTCTCTATTAAGGCAAAAAGCAATATACTTATTAGAAGATAGCTACTTAGAGTAAATGTTATTATCCTCCAATAATTTTCCTGCATAGAAGATTTATTCAGATCCAGATTCTTTTGACATATGCAATAAACTCTGCACTTGTAAATACAATGAATGTTGTACGGTGCCCTACTACGGCATACTAGCACATTAAAGCTTATTAGATACTAATTATGCTGAACTGCTGTTAATTTCGGCATACCCCTTTGGGAAGCAACATCTCAAAAGCCCTGGAATAACAATCTCAGATCAAAGGAATGTTTGTGTAAAATAAGTGTGTTTAGAGTGCTGTGAAGGTAACTTGGAAAAAATATTCAACCAGGATGTTGGTCTGTTCAGAAGGATTAGGCTAATGCATACTTTCTTTACATTCAAACCCATTAGTTCAACAAGATAAATCCAAGATAGCACAGTCTGTTCATACAAAGGGGAGAACAGGAAAAATATCACTCTTATTTTAGTGTGTATTTTTCATTGCTGCAGAAGACAGTCCTAACGTGTTACTTATTCTTAAGAACATAAGAAGTGCCATACTGGGTCAGACCAATGGTCCATCGAGCCCAGCATTCTGTCTCAGACAGTGGACAATCAGGGGGGCCCAGGAGAAGCACCCAACAGGTCTCTATGCTATACATTCCCAGTGGGTCAACCCCAGGCTCCTGACAGTAAAGGGTTTTGTTCCCCAATCCTATCTGGCTAATAGCTGCTAATGGAACTACTTCCAGAAACTTATCCAAACCTCTTTTAAACTCAGCTGGCCATGACCACCTCCCTTGGCAGTAAATTTCACAACCTAATTGTACGCTGATTTTTTTTTTCTCTGACACCTGTGAGTTTCATGGAGTGTCCCCTACTTTTAGTACTAGTTGAGAGGGTACATAACCATTCCTTGTTTACAAGTTCCACAACACTCATGATTTTATAAGTCTCTACCATATCTCCTCTCAGCCGTCTCTTTTCCAAGCTGAAGAGCCCCAACTTATCAAGTCTCTCCTCATACGTAACCAAGCCAAGTACGTGCACTTGAGACCTCACATCTTCATGAATGTTAGACCCCTTGTCTTTCCCTCTGTTCCCCTTCCTAAGTCTCACCTCCAGCTCCTGTCTCTCAGATTGTAAGCCCTAGGGGCAGGGACCGTGTCTATTTTATTACTTTGTAAAGTGCCAGGTACACTGCTGGCGCTATATAAATGTTTGTTAATAATAAA
>QEPC01012288.1:788792-800979 GCA_003113815.1 Sphenodon punctatus
GGGGGGGGGGGAGGTCCCAACATATGTGCCCAGGTGTGATGTGGGGGCATATGGAGGGAGGAGTGTTGCCCGGTGTGAGGGGGTGACAGGTGGATAGAGGGGAGGGGGTATTGGGGGGGTGAGGAATGAAGGGACTGGGTTGGGGGGAGGGTCAGCTCCCCTTGGTGGGAGGGAGGGAGAACTGCCCTCTGATGCAAGAGGAGGGTAGGGGGTGTAGTAGTGGGTGGGGATCTCCCTTGGGAGGCTGGTGGGATGGCCCCCAGGCGGTTGGGGGGCAGACCGGGGAGGGGTCCACAGCTATAGGGGTCATCTTGGGCCAGGGGAATTATGGTCCCTCTGGGAGGCAAATTAGAACTGTGAGACGGGACAGATATATTCCTGTAATGCTCACTAGCTCCCAGGCAGGCAGTGAGGTGATTTGGGATCAGAGGGCACCCGGCCTTGGGTTACTGCTGCCTAATGCAAGGTCAGTGGCCAATAAGCCAACTGCGGTCCGGGAGATGATCCTGGACCAGGCAGCCGACCTCGCATGTATCACGGAGACCTGACTGGACAATGAGACGGGGCCTATATTGGCTGACCTTGTCCCAGCTGGGTACTCCATGCAGCATCAACCTCGGCTGGAGGGCCGGGGGGACAGTGTAGCCATTGTTTTAAAGATACATGGTCTGTGAGATTTCCTCTGCAAACCATCATGGGGATAGAGGGTCCGCATTTGGTGTTGGATGTGGCCAGAGACAGATTAGGGATACTGCTGATATACTGGGCACCCACCTGTATGGCAGCTTCCCTCTCCCCACTGACTGAGCTGGTGTCGGGGGTGGTCTTGTGGTCTCCCAGGGCGATAGTCCTGGGCGCGGGACTTCAACATCCATGCCGTCGCCAGTCTTGGAGGATCAGAGCATGCGTTCATGGCCGCCATGGCAACCATGGACCTGTCTCAGAGGATGGTGGGCCCCACACACATTGGGGGACATACCCTAGACATGATATTTTGCACAGGCCTTGAGGCGGGGGATCCGCATTAGCGGGGTAGGTGTCAGCAGAACGCTTGTCATGGATGGATCATTGGACCATGTGGAATTCCGTGTTGGTGGAGGCCACTGACTGGGTGGCTCCCAGGCGCCCGCTCCCGAACCGTCAACAACGCAGGTCCCCATGGTATACAGAGGCGCTGCGGAGGATGAAGTGGGAAGGGTGGCAGTTAGAGTGACGGTGGCGTCACTCACATGCTGAAGTTGACCGATTGCAGCATAGAGTCTGGCTACATACCTATGCCATGGGTAGCAAAGAAAGTTTTCCTTGCTGCCCTCATTGCGTCTGCTAAGTCACGCACGGTGGAGCTTTCCAGGTGGTGAGGGGGCTGGTCAGTCTGGCCTCCCTCTGCCTGGATTTAGAGTTATCGAATGCCTGCTGTGATTTGTTTGTGGACTTTTTTGCAGATAAAATCGCTTAGATCCACCACAGTTTTGATGCAATACTTTTAGCAGTGGGTGAACCAGAGGCAGTAGAAGCCCTGCCTTGTCCTGTTTTGTGGATGAATTTCAGAATGTGTCGCCCTCAGATACGAGGGATGCCCTGGGGTCTAATCAAGCCACTTACTGTGAATTAGACCGATGCCTGTCCTGGCTGGTCAAGGCCAGCTTGGAGACACTAGAGTCGTTGCTGACAGGGATTGTCAATGCCTCCCTGGGGGAAGGCAGGGTGCCAGACTGCCTTAAGGAGGTGCTAGTGCGGGCCCCTGCTCAAGAAACAATCATTGGATGTTGGCGTCCTGGCCAGCTATTGGCTGGTCTCTAACCTTCCCTTTTTAGGGAAGGTTATTGAGCGGGTGGTGGCTCAACAGTTGCAGGAACATCTGGACCAGATTAACTTTCTCAATCACTCGCAGTCAGGTTTTCGCCCTGGATATGGCATGGAGACTGCACTTGTGGCTTTGGTCGACAATCTCTTCCATGAGTTGGACCAGGGTCATTCGACCCTGTTGATCCTATTCGATCTCTTGGCTGCATTTGATACCATTGACCATGAGTTGTTGGTGACTCGGCTGTGGGACCGGGCAGGGATTGGCAGTACCATTCTTGAGTGGTTCCACTCATTCCTGGCTGGGAGAGTCCAGCATGTGGTCCTGGGTGATTTTTCATCTTCTCCCTGGGGCCTCACATGTGGAGTCCCACAGGATTCTATCTTGTCCCCGCTATTGTTCAATATGTACATGCAGCCTTTGGGGAAGGTTGTTAGGGAGTTTGGTTTACAGTGTCATCAGTATGCTGATGACACGCAGCTTTATCTCTCATTTTCATCCAACTCAGGCCCGGCAGTCTCGGTGCTTACCCGGTGCTTGGCAGCTGTGAGGGATTGGATGAGGGCGAGCTGTCTGAAGTTAAATCCCGACAAGATGGAGGTGATGGTCATGGGGAAGGCCAGGGGAGTGGTGGCTCCCATCATTGATGGGATCCATCCTGCCCTCATATCTCAAGTTTGGAGTCTGGGGGTGCACCTGGACCCGCAGCTCCGCCTGAATGCCCAGGTGGCAGCTGTTGCGAAAGGGGCATCTGGTGCATCAGTTTCGGCCGTATGTCACGGACGCCGACCTAGCCACGATCATCCATGCTTTTATTGCCTCAAGATTGGACTACTGTAACGCATTCTATGCAGGGCTACCCGTGGTGCTGGTTTGGAGGCTGCAGCTGGTGCAGAATGTGGCAGCTCATCTCCTAACAGGGACGGGCCGACATGAGCAAACTACACCAGTGCTTTGCTCTCTGCACTGGCTGCCTACAGTCTTCTGGACTCAATTCAAGGTGTTGGTGTTGACCTTTAAAGCCCTGAATGCCCTGCGGGACCACCTCACCCTCCGGGTCCTGGATCAACCCCTGCAGTCGGCCGGGGGCACCCTCCTCAAGGTCCCCCGGGTTTCTCAGGTGTCGACCTTGCGGAGGTTCTCTGTGGCCGCACTGTGGTTGTGGAACTCCCTCCCGTTGGAGGTCCATCTGATTACCAACCTCCCCTCTTTCCATAGACAATGCAAGACCTGGCTGTTCCACCATGCTTTTCCTGAGGGAGAGGGGGTGGGTAGGATGTTGTTTTTATATTGTGTTTGAATAGTGTTTTAAATCCTATTATTACTGTTTTAAATTGTTTTAATATGTTGTTAGCCACCCCAAGATGCTTTTAGCAGGAGAAGGCGGCATAATAATTATTTATTTAAATAATAAATAAATACATAAAATATAAGCCAAGGCTTCCAAGGGGCTCTGCGGGCCCATATTTTACACCAGTGCCTCTCATATTCATGCTGTCATTTAAAGCTGATCCAGGGTGCCCAATCCCATGTACTGGAGACTCCTGAGGGTCCCCCAACACACTGGCCCTCTGTGGTCACATAGTCCATATTTGCTTGGATCCACCCCTGAGCTCCTGCCCTCAGAGTAAACGTTTTGACTTCTCCCAGCCTGCTCAGGTGGGGAGAGCTCTAGCTTTTCCTCAGTCTTCCCTTGCAGTCTACTTCCTAGGTTCCCAGCTCAGGTTATGAACAGGGTTATCTGACCACACTATTAAGTGACTTACACTATTAAGAGCCTCATCCTAATCAACCTTCTGTCAATGAGGGTGCTCAGCTGTGAAGGCTCAGCCAGAGAATTAACCCTTTCCTTTTCTAATCCAAAGAAATGGCTTGTAACCCATCACAAGAAGCTAATTCACTAATGTAAGCAAGACAGTGAAGTAAAAAACAAGAAAATATTCATAGTCTGCAAAACTCTAAGCAGGAAAATAATCTAGATGCTCCCTGAACAGAGTTGAATTAAAAACCATCCTGGAACACCTGTGTCATGATAGAAAAACAACTCTAGCACCACCTGAGTAGCAGCAAATGGGGTCGTATTTGGAATAATGGGCATAGCTCTGGTCACCTTATTACAGAGGTGTACAATCCCCTTTGCCTGACATCCCACACTAGGTGTTTCTGGATTTCATTCTGTTTCTTCCGTTATTAATTTTGTGCCTGAGGGCAAATGCCAGCAGTGCTCATTTTAGTTTTTACCTCCTGCTGCCACTTCAACTGTCAGAGAGACAGCAGGAGTCAAAAATGAAAGAAGCCACCTTAAAGAAATGCTGTGCCACTATGTCATTTTTAAACTGACAGCTTTTTGCAGTCCAATTTCTCAAGGAAAGAAAAAGGATTTTCATTTTCACCTCCCACTGCTGCTTTGACAGAAAAAGACATTCGCCCATGTTTGAATGCCGGTGGAAGGCAAAAATGTAAAACTGTAGCACAATGTTTGCAAGTGGGCTCTGCCTACTCCAAGGGAGTATAAGCTGGTTTGGGACAGGTGGAATTCTAACCTTTTTTTGTCCCCCTGACCGTACGGCAACAGGAGATATTATCTACAGAATATAAGTGAGTACAGAACAGCCCAAAGAAATACAGAGGTTCGAATGTTTTAGTTCATCAAAAAAGTAAGTGAAGCTACTAGAACTCTCTATTCCACAGGAAACTGGTAATGATAATGTCATTATGAGTATACAGTTCAGAAAGGACTAGGAGGCAGTTGCTAAAGGATGGGGGGGAGGGGGAAGGAAAGATAGAATGTTTCCTTAAAAAAATAAAAATAAACCCAAAACTAAGAGACTCCATATTAATCTGAGAAAAGGCTGAAAAAAGCATAAGCAGCAGTTCTTCAACAACGGATATTTAATTAAACAGGATACAGAAAGCAGAATATCTGTGAGAATCGAAGCAAACACATGGATTGGAAGATGAAACAAAAGGGTGAGTGTATGGGACTCTCACCTGCTATTCTTAAATGTCTCAGTCCTAAGGTACATGCAATATTTACAAGTCCACAAAATACCCAAGAAAGAAAGAACTATCATACTTTTCCTTGTTATCACAGTGCTTCATTCGCTGTCAGAAGGCAACAGGTACTCTGGCTGCACTGAAAGGGCCAATGTCATTCGTATTAAGAAGTTAATTCAACACCAGAGACCTTACTACGTTATTTTTAATTCATACATCATGCTTGGCATTTGTTACATTTCCTGCTCTTTCCTGTCATTTTCTTGTTAGGCTGAAATGTATGTACTAAAACAGACAATATTTGGCTTTCAAAAGCAGGGTTATCACAGGAGTACACCAAATTATCAATGCAGGAGAAGTATCTCCAAATTTAATTGAGACAACTAACAAAGCAGTTTTGTGTAGCAAATTCATATGCTTACAAAAGAGAAAAGGAGTTTGTGTGAAAGATTTAAAACCGAGGCTTAGAATGAAAGGAACTTTTTAGCCCTTCCTGTAGAGCCATAGTCATGAAGCCAGTAGCTACAGAACCCTTCCTGTAGAGCCATAGTCATGAAGCCTAGTTTCATACATTACACATCTGTCAATACAGTATCCAAGGGCAAAAGCTATACTAGGAACTAGACACACAGCTGCAATAGGCCCACAAGCCTGGAGGATCCACGCTCCCTTGTGCAGCTGTGTCCCCTGCTGCTTAGAGGGGCTGGAGTGGGCCCATTCCAGCCTAGCTACATCCCTAACAGTATCTCGTATCAACAAACGCTCAATATCAACATAGTTCTCTTAAGAACATAAAGAGTAAACGGTCCATCAAGTACAGCAGCCTGTTTCTTACAGTGGTTACTCTCAGCTGCTTTGCAGTACCACCCAACAGGTCATAATGGAGTGATCACCCTGCTGTTCACTTCCAGCTCCCAAAAGAAGTTACATCCCCACAACCTTCTTGGCTAAAAGCCATTGATGGACCTACTCTCGAAGAACTTATCCAACTCTTTAAGTGTAGCTATTCTACTAGCTTGTCTTCTTGACCATGTCTTCTGGCAACAAGTTTCACAAGTTAATTGTGCATTGAATGAAAAAATACTTCCTTTTATTTGTTTTAAATCTGCTGCCAGATAGCTTAATGAAGCGTCCTCCAGTTCTAGTACTATTTGAGAGGGTAAATATAAATAACTTAATTTACTTGTTCCATTCCACTCATGATTTTATAAACTTCTATCCCTGCTCTATCTTAAGACCACTCCTATTTGTTGCAAGTGCTGCGCAGGGGTTAAGTGTACCACCATAAGCCCCGGGAAGGGCAAAGTTCTTTATTGCTCCTTCAGGGATCTGTATGTATAGGCTCACTGGGATCAAGCCTCCCTCTGTCCTCCTAATAACTATGTGCCATGGCTAAGGCACTTCTACAGGGGTTAAGCGGGACGATACAGACCTGGGAGGGCAAGGCATTTGAGATTTTGAAGGCAAACAATAACAACGGAATTATAATTCAATGATTCCTGTGAATTTTATGCTGTTACTTTATTGTATTTTACTTTTGTTCTCTCCCTTGTTGTATTCTAATTTTTATTGTTGTTATGGCCTAAGGCTAAACAAATAAACAAATTTATTATTATAATAAACTTCTTTCATATCCCCTCCGAGTCATCTTTTCTCCAAGTTAAAGAGTCCTAACCTATTGAGTCTCTCCTCATACAGAAGCCATTCCATACCCTTGATCATTTTTGTTGGCATTATCTGTACCTTTTCAGATTCTATTATTTCTTTTTTGAGAAGGGGCAACCAGAACTGCACACAATAATCAAGGTGTGATCAGACCAGAGATTTCAATAGTGGCATTATGATATTTTCTGTTTTATTCTCTATCCCTTTATGAACAATTCCCAAGATTCTGTTTGTCTTGTTGACCTCTGTTGCACACCGACCTGAGATTTTCAATTAATTGTACACATGACTCCAAGATCCTTTTCCTGAGTGATAACACCCAATTTGCATCTTGTCCTGTGTTCCACTTATGACTCGATCGAAAATTGTTTTCTCTCACAAGTTCCAGGACTAGCTGCTCTAAGAAGCAGTCATTTATGTGATCTAAAAATTTATCTCTGCATCACACCCAGAAGTGACATGCACCCAGTCAATATTAGGGTAGTTAAAGCCACCCATTAGGTGTTTGTAAATGAGACATGTCCACTCATGGCCCCACACTGTCCACATGTCCCAGCACTCATTTGAAGTTGGTGCCTGAGGAGGCGTGCACCGGCCACCCACAGAACACTCCTGAAAAATCAGGAGTGCCCTGTGTGGGTCAGAGTGGCCGCCTCCATGAACAGGGGAGCCATGCTGGGAGCCACTTGTTTGAAGCCCTTCCCATGCACCTCGTTCCAGAACAAGCCTCAGCAGAAAACCCATGCTCCTTCCGTAGCTCCTGGGTTTGAGTAGCTAAACCTAACTTTTCCCCAATGTTAGGAGGTTGGAACAGTGGCAAGTATTGTGTGTACAGACACAGACTGGTACCACACTTAGGTCCCAATCTCACATATGGTTTATGCTAGTTTGTTACCCTCCAAAAAAACCTTTTGTTTATTTAACCTTCAATTCTTAAGACACTTGTCCATGCATAATGCTGTTGCAATCAATGGAATTACACACACATGTGCACACACACATCTGGTCAGCACAGTGGTGGTCAACGTAATTGTCTTATTATTGCATTGGCTATTGGCAATAGTTTAAAAATGGTAATGCAACATACAGGAAGCACAAAAATCTTTTCTCCTTTGCGTTACTGATGTTCTAACCAACTGTCAGTTCCTACATGTTTTAATATATGTTTCATCACCATGGCTTTGGAGTGACAGCACAAATCACTGGTAGCAAAACCGCAACAAATCAATCACTTTGTTCTCTTCATCGTTGACTGATAAAATCCTAATTGACGATTTAAAATCTTCTTTGGTCTGTGGTCTTTTTTTTTTTTAAGCCTTCTCTATGCACTTAAGCCACAGGTGCTTTCAGCTTGATTTGGGGGGAGAAATGGCTAATTTGCAGCTACAGAGCAGATCTTGTAAGTCCTCACTAACATGTATAATCCTATTAGTTTGAAAGACATAGTTGTGTGAGTAGGAGATACTCTCCGAGTGAGTATTAGAAGGTTCAGGCTTGTACAGGACAAATGAGCTGGGAATATGGAGAATCCCAGAGAAACAAGATTTGGGGCTAAAATCTACAAGGAAGCCTGAACTTCTAGACTCACCCAGCAGTAGACTCTGTCCAACTCCATTCATAGTCTATGAACCTCACCAGTTCCTTGCCTGTGAACCAGATCAATCAGAACCATAGCATGACTGGGCCACTAGGCATGTTTTACTGGGCGTTGTAGTCAAGGTAGTCAAGGACCTCTCTGCTGCCTTTGACACTGTAAACCACTCGCTCCTCTTGGACTCGCTTTACTCTTTGGGCTTCCGCGGCTCTGTCCTTGACTGGTTCTCCTCCTACCTCTCCTTTAATGTCTCCCTCCCTGAGTCGTCCTCCTCCTCCCTTCCCCTTTCAGTTGGGGTCCCCCAAGGTTCTGTCCTTGGCCCTCTCCTCTTCTCTATCTCCACCCTGTCCCTTGGCAAAATTATTGCCTCCCACGAATTCCAATACCATCTCTACGCTGATGACACCCAACTCTATCTCTCTCGCTCTCCATAACATTGCCCGCATCCGCCCCTTTCTCTCTATTTCCTCGGCCAAAATCCTTGTTCATGCCATGGTTATCTCTCGCCTCGACTACTGCAACCTCCTACTTGCTGGCCTCCCTCGCTCTCACCTGTCCCCCCTTATTGCAATCCAAAACTCCGCCGCCAAGGTCATTCATTCTGCCCGTTGCTTCGACCATGTGCAGCCTCTCCTCCTCTCCCTTCACTGGCTCCCCCTTCCTGAACGTATCCTGTTTAAACTCCTGGTTTTCACGTTCAAATCACTCCACGACCAAGCTCCCCCTTACCTCTTGGACCTAATTTCCCTACGCACTCCTGCACGCGCTCTCCGCTCTTCCTTTGTCCCCTCCTTCACTCTCCCTCGTTTCTCCTGCTCACCTAACCGCCTTCGACCCTTCTCCCTCCCTGCCCACATCAGCCTTGCCCCCTCCCTCCACTCTTTCAAATCCCTCCTCAAGACCCACCTCTTCCTTGCTGCCTTTCTCAATGCCTGTTAGTCTTTCCCTGTACACTTACTGTGCCCTCCTCTGCTGACTGCTGCTACCAACCTCTTTGTAACCAAGCCAAGCATACGCACCTGAGACTTCGCATCCGCTTGAATGTTTGTTTGTCTTCTCCCCTGTCTCTCCCACTGTCCCCTCTCCCTGTCTTCCCCCCTTTGTCTTTTAGATTGTAAGCCACTGGCAGGGACCGCATCTAATTCTATGTTCTGTACAGCACCAGGTCACACGACTGGCGCTATATAAATGTTTATAATAATAATAAAATAATAATAATAAGGTCCGATGTAGGCTGTGCCAAAGGAGCAGCTTCTTGCAGCATTGTGAAGGGCACAACAGGACATTTGTTTGGGCCCTTTGTGGCTTTGGGTCCTAGGCACATACCAAATTTGCCTATATATTAACCTAACATGAGTACAGGGCAACTTATATCACAGTTTAATGTGAAACAACATTGTATTAGTTGCATCAACTAGCAAGCCATTTTCTTTTGTGTGAACGTCTAAATTCTGTACACAGAGACTCCTGTATACTGTACATGTATCTGGCTTGGAGCATTTTAATGTATTCTTTCTGAGACTATAAACAAAAACATTTGTATACAGCTTTTTCTTTGAACAATTCAGATGAAAGCAACATTTCTAAAGGTGATAGTATTCAGATACTAAAAATATTGATAAGATGTCACAGTCAATAGTCTTTTAAAACTTGAAATACACAAAGTTTTGTTGCCAGCTTTTGCTGCCTGAAAGCTACAGAGAAACAATAGCAGCATTGTCAACGTTTTATGATTTTAGCGCTGTTGGGAAGCATCAGTGGTAAGTTTCAACTGCTGAGATGCATCTGATGAAAATCTTAAAAGCAATGTCTAAACTGTTGACTTTTATGCATTTGTATCGCAAATCATTTACACTTTGAAGGCTCTTTACCTGGGAGGCTTAGAATTGCTATTGTTACACTAAGCCTCCTGTGTTTGGAGATAACAAAAATTAACTTTTCAAGGACACAATGGTCTGGGGAAACTGAAAAGTTACTTAAGAGGTTTAGCTGTAAGAATACATCAGGACCCCCAACTCTTAATTATTCTTCACAATCTTTATTTGCTTATCATATACATAAATGTAGGTCTGATCATTAGTTTTCTTCAAACAGATAATCTGAGCCCCTTCTTCAGTGGATTAGTTTAGTGTTTGTTTTCATGGTTTTTAATGGATGATTTGATATCCACTTTGATATCTGATGATGAAAGCATTGGATTTTTCTGTACTTGGTTGATTTTGGTTTTATCCCTGTGGATTTTTGTCCTTTTATTAATAGCACAAAAGTAGCTACATGGTGCAGCTTTTCATTGTAGTTCAGTTAGTCACTTTAGAAGTAAGGTTTTTTTCAACCCAAAGGGAAAAAATGGTCTAGTTATTTGAGGTGGTATTTTAAACTCTCATTGAAGTCAAATGGGAATTTGGAACAATTAGCACCTGAAATGGGTAAGATTTACCTCTTACATGCACCTCTCACTCAGACTAGTTGTTTTACACAGGTGCAACTCCACCCAGCTCAGTGTGGTTTCTTTTAATTTATTCAAGAGTAATGGAGAAAAGAACCAGACCTACAATATCAGTCTTGTATCTGGCATAAAAATAATGATCTCAGGGTGCTTTTTATTAATGGCATTGCAGCCACGCTTACATCTTCACTCAGTTTGCTAGCGGGCCAGAAGGCGCGCGCTATAAGATCACTCTTGAACAGGATACTCCAGCAACACCAGCCAAGGGTAAGCCTAAAGGTACTTCGGCCATCTGGTGGCCACCTGGTGACTCCTCAGTGGCCAGCAGGCCAGCCACTCTCCACCACGTTCTCCTTGGTCTCTTCTCCACTACACACTCTCTGGGTTACCTCCCTCCTATCCTCCCCACCATCATGCCTGCCCTAATCTCTCGCCTTCCCTCTCCCTCCTCTTCCCCCACCTCTTCCTTCCTCTACTTCTTTCCCCCCCTGCTCCTTCCTCCCACCCCAGCCCATCACTTCTCTCCAACCTCCTCACACTTCCTCCTCCCCCACCCTCCCCATCTCTTGCCTGACCCACCCCCCCAATCTTATCCCCATTCCCTGCCTTCTCCCTGATCAGCTCATTCTCCTGCTCCCTTTGGAACCATCACTCCTCTGCCAGTAAAGCACCCTACATCCATGATCTCTTCCTCTCCCACTCCCTCCAGCCCCTTGCCCTTACTGAAACTTGCATCTCCCCCTCCGACTCTGTCACTCCTGCTACCTTCTCCTTTGCGGGTCTCTCCTTTTCTCATCAGCTCTGCCCCAAAGGTTGGGGTGGTGGCGTGGGCCTCCTCCTCACTAATGCCTGTCAATTCCAACCACTTTCTCCTCCTCCCCCCCCTCGCTTTCCCTTCCTTTGAGGCTCACTCTGTGTGCCTCTACTCCCCCCTCCATTTCCACATCACTGTCATCTACCACACTGCTGGGTCTCTCTCTTCCTTTCTCTCTGAATTCGATTCCTGGCTCACTTTCTTCCTCTCAGACGATACCCCCACTCTCATCCTCGGTGACTTCAACACTCACGTTGATGTCCCTTCCCAGACCTCCATCTCCCACTTCCTCTCACTAGCCTCCTCCTTCAACTTCCACCTTTGGACCAACTCTCCCACCCACGCGAACAACTATTCTCTTGACCTCCTCTTCTCTAGGAACTGCTCTGTCTCTGATCTCCTCTTCAATCCTCATCCCATCTCTGACCACTTCCTTGCCTTTTTCAATGTCTCCCACTGGCCCCCCTCCTCTTCCCTGTCTCCACACCCCTTCCGTGACCTGCAGGCCATTAATCCCCTGGACTTTGCCTCCTCTCTTCTCCCCTCAGTCTTCTCCTCCTCCTCCCCCAACTCTGTCATCTCAGCTTTCAATGCCTCTCTCCCCTCCACCTTTGACTCCCTCGCCCCCCTCTTCTCCCACCCCACCCGCTTCCACAACCCCCGTCCTTGGCTCACCCCCTAGTATTCACCACCTCTACTCCTGCACCCATGCTGCTGAACGCCTCTGGTGCAAATCCCACTCTAATGCAGACTTCCTTCACTTCAAATTCTCTCTCTCCTCCCTAGACAGCATTACTATGCCTCCCGCATTGAGTCCTGTTCTCGGGTCCCTCACCGCCTGTTCTCCACCTTTGACTACCTCCTCAA
>QEPC01012288.1:836923-865050 GCA_003113815.1 Sphenodon punctatus
GGGGGGGGGGGGGGAGGGTTTATAAGACTTGGGGAGAGGGTTATGGGTTTTATTTTGTATTTTACATTTTTTATGATGTTGTCACCCACCCTGAGCCTTTGGGGATAGGTTTTATTTTCCCTAAATGTAAGATGTTTTCTCTGATTAGAATCACAATTAATGCCAGGTATAACTCTGGTATAGTGAAATCATGAATTTGTCCCCACAAGTGAAATGACTAGAGCAGGCAGTTGAGTGACTTCTTTTTCTATCAATTAATTTACTCTCAGCTAAAGTGTTAATCCATGCAAAGATATGCTGTCTGTTCATGTTAAAATGCGTCGCAATGAAGCACCCCAATGGGGTAATTCCTGTGGAACAATATGTACCCCACCACTTTTAGTTGTCACTGCTGGATATAAATTTAAATCTCCAGCTGGAATTCAATCAACCAGAACAAGGCAGCAGATGGTTATATGCACTATAGTCCAACAGATGTGTCCTGTGTTGCACAGCTGCTTTTCATATTTGTATGGTATGAATATGTAGTATAGAACAATATGATTGATAGTAAAGGTGGCAAAGTTTCGATTAGCTAATCCTTCTAAGTAATAAATACCTATCATAAATAAATAATCTGCTAATTCAAAATATTGTACTAATATGATTGTTCATTTGTTTTGGCTGGAGAAGCTATTTTACCATGCAGGGCATATCCCGTGCCACTCATATGTTATATCTTCCTTTTTCTAATGGTGCTTTTGGGGAATCATCCTGGTAGGCTTTCCTTCATATAAAACTAAGAACAATGCAGTTTCTATTTAGAAGCTGGATCATTTTTAAAACGAGTCATAATGAATAGATGTTGTAGCAGACCAGCAGTAAATGAAGACTCATTTGGAATAAGGCATAACAGAGTATTTTCAACAGCTCCAGTGAGATATTATTCATTTTTTTCATCTCAAAATATCCCTACTGTTATGCTTAGCAAAACAAAGTGTTTAATGGGTTCCTGGCTTTTCTGTAACATGATCTCAAAGAACATACAAAAAGCAATTTCTGCAAGGAAAAATCTGCTTGTATTTTCCTTCAGATACAATTAAAACATTTGCCATAAATTTACTAGCAGATGGTTAATTTTGTTGTGTGCACTGCTTTAACTAGTCAAATATTAAATAGCAGTACACTTTGTATTCACAATTTTTATGAATTGTATTCACAATTTTTGTTTTGATTAGCAGGTTTCAAATCCTGCTAATCAAACTTTCAGCAATTACATTCAATTTCCCTAATCCAGACCTTCTCTGCCCCTAAACTCTTTTTAACAGCAAAAATTATTATAAACTAGATAATGTAACATCTGATTGTTCTTTCGGCTACACTAGTTTTATGCCAATGTAAATAATGTACATTAACAATCACACTGGCATAAAACTGGCCTAACAGACTATAGAATCTGACCAATAACCTGAAAATTTAGCAGCGTTTGAAAATATAAGAACTGATGCAAAATATGCAGACCAGTGAAATCAATAAGTACATAAGAGGAATCTATTTCCAAAAAGCAATGACAAAGGATCTAATCACTTTATTTATTTTTATATTTATTTATATTTCAGACTTTGAATGAGAAATAAATAACAAAGATGCTATGTTGCCATTTTAATATGTATATAGTTATTGTATTTACCTGTCTACTAAAGAACGCGCTCTCCGCTCTTCCTGTCCCCTACCTCACTCTCCCTCATTTCTCCTGCTCACCTAACCGCCTTCGACCCTTCTCCCTTGCTGCCCCCCATGCCTGGAACGCCCTCCCTACCCACATCCGCCTTGCCCCCTCCCTCCGCTCCTTCAAATCCCTCCTCAAGACCCACTTTTTCCTCACTACGTTTCCCAATGCCTGCTAGTCGTTCCCCGTATACTTACTGTCTGCCCTCCTCTGCAGACTGCTGCAACCAACCTGATTGTAACCAAGCCAAGCACATGCACCTGAGACTTCGCATCCGCCTGAATGTTTGTTTGTCTTCTCCCCTGTCTTTCCCACTGTCCCCTCTCCCTGTCTCCCCCTCGTCTTTTAGATTGTAAGCCACAGGCAGGGACCGCGTCTATTTCTATTTTTCTGTGCAGCGCCGGGTTCATGGCTGACGCTATATAAATGTTTATAATAATAATAATAATAATAATAAACAATGGACAACGGAAGATTATGAAATAAATATTTCATAATATGAAATATACCAAACTGGTGTACTTGCCTGTGACACTTCAGATTTTATTCAGCTCTTTTCCCATGTACACACCTTGATATGAAGAAAACAGATCCTATATACAATAATTAATCTGTCTGAATTAATATGTCTGATGCTGAAGGAGTATGACCTATCGTTACATACTTACTCTAAAATCAAAGGACGTGAGGAAAACATTCTGATCAGGATGTACTCTGTCTCTAAGTGAACGATTTAACAGGATAAATATCAAAACTAATCTACAAATTTGTACAATAATTATACCTAAAGTGACACTGATGCCAACATGTCTAGTGAAATTAATGCAGAATGCATAAAACACTGGACAGAGAGACTTATGCCACCCTATTGACTTCAGTGGTAGGAGTGGCCTTCATGAGCCACTGCTGAAATGGTCAGGCAGTGTCACTCAGCATAACAGGTCTCATGGACACTCCTTGTCTCAGTGATAGTTTGCAGCCCATAAACTCTTTATCCCATATGTTCAAGGAAGGATGAAATTTTCTAGTAACATGGATTCTTCTAAACCAGACCACAAATACACTGATGAAACTTTCATTGTTGGTTACCTACAGTCTGCATAGATAAATTTGAAGAGGGGAGAGGCAGAGTATGGTGGCAAGCATGCCATCAACACGTTGGGCCTTTTCGCACAGATAGCCCCCTCGCCCACGTGGGGGGAGGGGGTGGTCCATGCAATCGCCGCGGTGGGTGCAAAGGGGATGGGGAGGTATCTATTTGAATACCTCAGCGGTGGGTGGGGGTGCATGTGCGCTCGCACACTCCACCCACCTCTGCCCATCACCCACGAATGGATCAATGGGCGCCAATGGTGGATGCTCCATGCCTGGAAATGGGTGGAGGTCTGTGGGAATGCACCCACATGCACCGACCACCCATTCCCCCATGTACCCACACCCATTTGAAAAGGGCCATTATTTCAAACCCAGTCATCACCACCTCTGCATCTCAAAGCTATATGACATGCTCCAACAGCACCTTGTTGATAGCATTGTAAACATCCATGCCATTGGCTCCCCCACACCAGGATAGTAACATAATTTACACCTTGGTGTAAGTTATTTGGTGTGGAAAATGTCAAGAAAATTATGAGGAGGAGAGCTGCAAATTAGTCAATTGCAATTACCTGATTCTGGGGCTGATTCTCCACTGGCCCTAAACCCAGCATAGTTTAGAACAATCTAGGCATCTGGAAAGGGGGAGATATTGTTTTTTTGCTCATTTGCCTCACCAGAGCAGTATGCACGATCAATAAATGATAGAAACTAGGTTTGTGCCCCAATTCTGCAAACACTTATATGCAAATTACATAATAATGGTTAATCAGGGTATTTATTAGGAATCCACAATCCTGTCCAAAAGGACAAAATCCTTTTGTAGAATATTGTCTTCTCCTATCATTTCCAAATCCTACAAGATTCCTTTAAAAAAAAAAAAGAAAGAAAAAGAAATGTCACTATTTTAAAGTAGTTGGGTTTTTTGGCCTGTTTATTAAAATACACCAGTTCCATTAGTGGCACCAGTTCCACTAAGGACCTGAAGCTGATTAAGGCCCCATTGCATAAAGGTAGTCCCATTGCTTCCCACTAGGGAACAGTTTAGGAACTGAGCAGAACAATCCTCTGGTGAGAAAGCATGTGTGAGTTCCATTCACTTCAATGTGCTTTGAACTGATGCTAACTGCTGGAGTGCACAATATTCTGTGAAAAGACTATGTCGTAAGTGTTGTATTTAAACTCCTAAGACACTGTATACTGAATTTGAACACACCAACCACAAAACTATCCAGGAAGCATCACATCAGTTTTCCAGTTTCAAATGCATTCTTTATTCACTGCAGGGCCTACTTAAAATTAACGGTGCCATCAACAAATCATTACACAATTATATAAAATAGATGTTCATATCATAATTTAATGTTCTCTGGTTACCTTAACTTCAACATTAGAAGAGTAAGCAATCTCAGCTACCAGTGTCAAGGTAAATTTCAGGGTTGGGGGCAGAAAACAGTAAGTTGCAGGAGTTGTCCGACAATTTTATTATTGCAATGAATCACATTTATGAAGACATCATAAAGTTACAAACAGTTGTAATAAAAAAAGCTGTTTCAACAATGTAAAGTGGTCCATTACATGTTCAGTATGACAACTTTATTACTGCAGTGGACCAGGCTTACAATTACATATGGGAAATATATTACACATAACTTGTTTCAAGACAAAAGAGCACAAAAGGCCAACATATTACTATAGGAACAAATTATTTTACAAGACACTACAATTATTTCAAACAGAAAAACAAGAAAGTGAGCCACTGTAATCTGACTGCAAAGTACAACTTGTCTAAAAATGAAACAGAATCACTACAACAGTAACACAGGAAAGAAAGACAACTCTTTTCTCCAGCTTACGTCCTATTACTAATAGTAGCCATCTGCTTTTACAACTTACTCTAATTAGACCAAGATAATATCAAGATAAATAAAAATCAATTCAGTTAGTAGTGAGATAGATACAATTTACATCACAAATCTCCAATATTAGCAAAAAAACATAATTTACATACACCAATCAGAGAATAATAACCTGCATTTGTTTAATGAAGGGTAATGTTCTCAAGATGTCTTATAATTTTAGCTAAAAGGAAGGTTTGAGAAACTTTAAGTACAGTGATGTGGCACAACATTTCTGAACAGATGATGCCCAGAGAGATGACAAATCTGTAACCTAGTGTAGAATCTGGCTTACTGTAACAACTAGGAACTTAGCAGAAGATGCAAGTTTCTCTGTGTATTTCTATTAATTACTCAATAATGGTTAATCAGGGTATTGACTAATGCAGCAATTTATTAGGTATTCACAATCCTGTCCCCACAAAAATCTTTTTGTAGAATATTGTCCTGTCATTTCCAAAGGAGTCAGTTTCTGAAGTTGTCACATTGCTTACTAGTGGCGAGTCCCTCATCTTTACTATTTTTCTGATTGGCTTTCTAACAGGGTGCAGGGCCTCACCCATTGAAGTCAACAGGTAAAGAGAGGCATGCGGCAGGCAGGACTGCTCCCTGGAGAATGGTAGGCGACACATGGCCTGAGTCAGGTCAGGGCACTGAACTGACGTATCCATGGCCAGGGAGAAATCCTGTCATCCACAAAACATGCAGGTGGGCAGCCCCGCCCGTGCCCTACTCCCAGCGCCTTGCCCCCACCATGAGGGCAGTCATGGTAGCCAACTATGGTGGGGCAGCACCAGCCCGGGGCGGGTATGCTGCATGGGAACAAGCATACCAGTCCGCTCTGGCCCATGTTCCTGGATCAAAATCTGGTGGCACCTGCATACATGTGAGGTGGGTCTGTGGCTACAGCGGGTCAAAGCGGGCCACGGTCATGTCTGTTTTTATTCAGTGGGGCTTCAGAGTGTTCAGAATTATGCCTTTAATTATGAAGATCCATAAATTG
The DNA here is from genome assembly GCA_003113815.1 of Sphenodon punctatus. Classification (NCBI taxonomy): domain Eukaryota; kingdom Metazoa; phylum Chordata; class Lepidosauria; order Sphenodontia; family Sphenodontidae; genus Sphenodon; species Sphenodon punctatus. The sequence goes on from QEPC01012288.1 coordinate 842,628, forward strand.
CAATTAAAACTCAGAACAAAAGCATCTTGAGTTCCATAGGTAATGCAGTGCAAAAATCATTAGAATAGTTAATATTCAAGGAACCACAAACAACTTCCAAAGGCAATGTCATAAACTGTATTAAATATGATAAAAGACAACAAACAACAAAAAAAACAAGTTTTCAAACAAACTAAACTGAGTTGGCACCGTTAGATGTTTTGGCTGAGGATTATTGAGACAAACTCTCATCCCACTTGCAGAAAATGTAACAACAAATTGAAAATGCTTTTGTTGTTCTGTACATTTGGTTTGATTGATTTATGTTTGATTGATGCATCATTCAAAATCAATATTTCCTTGTGAATAGCATCTCTATAGAAAATAATTTATTACCTCAGTTTTCTTTCTAAAACTTTTCATGCTAAAGTAGAGAATTACACAATCAGTTCAAGCCAGCTTGAGAAATCATTGTTGGCTTTATCTTCTCATTTGCTAAAGGGCCTGCTTTTACTCTAGTATTTCTTTTTCCTGTTCTCCTTATTCCCTTTAGCTATATTAACTCATGCACTTTTTGCCCTTACATTGTCCCCCTTTATAAAGAGAGCTATAACAAGAATAAGAACTTTAATATCAGAAATAAATAAACTAGCAAACTATTTACCTGAATAAGGTTTCTCTGGACTTTTTGTAGTTTCACTCTTGGGAAATGTCTGATGTCAAGGTATTATTATGTTTGAGCAGCCTAGTATTTTAAGAGTGTTTTATTACTATATTTTGTTGACTTAATAAAAGGTTATAGAGTAAAATGGTAACTACAGTCACCTTCCAAAGTTTGAGGAGTTTTGTAATAATAAAATAAAATAATAATAGAACTCCAGGCTTTTTTTTTAAAAAAAAATCAGCTTGGATGTACTGACAATATATGCATGTCTACAAACTTGTATTTGTCATATATGAAGTTCAGACCTCATCTCCCTTTTTTCTGAAGAGGTGTCTAGAGATACTCAGCCAAATTCATTTTGTATACCAGTCCATTGAATTTGGTCCATGACATTTTTCAGAAGAGTTGTTAAATTGAAATTAAAAGGGAAAAAAATATTCTGCAATACCCTTATAGCATTCAGATTCAGAAAAAGGTAGCAGCAGCTGGTTCTTCCTGTTGCCCATAAGCAATAACTGGCTGGAAATTGTTGCTAGTATTAAATTATTCTTAAAATGAGGCCGTATCCAGTGCTGACTGAGTAGATATCCCAGCTGCTAACATCAGGTGAGCTTGTTGCTTTGAAGATCTTCAGGCTGCTATATTAGCATGTTAAACATTTACAACATTTGCAATATCAGCACAGTCTGAGCATTTGATTTAGGAATGTAGAATTTTATATTTTATTTCTATAAGAGCAAATTTTAATACATTTCCTTCAATAAATATTATGCTTTGGCAGTGAAAGAGCATGATGATTTGTAGAAGCATGTTACCATTGTGCTTGGACAAGATGCTCATGGCAGAAAATATGTGCAAGTGAGGGTGTAAAAAAGGGTGAAAACAGACATGCACCTTAACGCCGCTTTAACACCACTTCAAAATTTCTTATGCATGTTACAGGGCTGCAGTGCATAGGGTGCCAATACAGCCCTGCAACATGCATAAGAAGGGTTAAAGCGTGTGTCTGTTTTCACCCAAAGCCCTGAACCCTTGACCCGTCTCTACAGGGTCCCTTCCCCTGTGGACAACCACCCCAATACACCCATCAGTGAGCATGCTTGCTGTCTTTCCAGTCCTCCACTTCAGTCTTTTCTTCTCCCTCCCTCCCAGGCTAAAGGCAGTATCTGGCAACAGGGGAGGGAGATAAAGTGTGGATTCAAGGTGAATAAGGAGGACCTAGAGACAAGGGAGGGAGGGGAGCAGCCCCAGCTTTCAGCATCGAGTCCCTGTGGGAAAGGTGGGAGGGGGCAGAGATCACTGTCTTGTTCTCCCTTCTTCTCATCTCATTAGACCCCTATATTGAAAAAAAGAGAACAGAACCTGCAAGTTGACAAATGCAAGTCTTATGACCCTGCACAGAAAGAGCCCACTTTACCACACAACTATCATAGCAATGTGTTTTTCTAATTTGGACAATTATTGAGTTTCTCTTTTATGGTATTTTCTTGTTTAAATTTATTCTCTGTGGTTTGTTTAACGCAGAGGTGAAGAACTTCTCCCCTCTCAGGGCCACTCTGAAAATTAGTACAAACTCTGAGGGCCACATAGACATTGGGGCAGAGGTACTTAAAGGGTGCCCTCAGGAAAAGGAGGTCCAGATCATGGATCGGTGCCCTATACTTGTGTGCATGCCCTCATCTCTGCTCCCTTACCCTTAGTTCCACTTTTCAGTGCTTGGGGCAGGGGTAGGAACTGGATCTTGGGGCAAATACAGGAACAGGAAAGGGGTCATATAAAAACTAGTCGCAATCACATTTGGCCCCTAGACCTGGGGTTCCCTATTCCTGGTTTAATGCTTCTTCCTCTAGAACCTTCAAAATAAAGCCCATGGCTGGGACCTACAAACCACTTATTCTCGGGTACCCCATTGAAGCCCTTGTAGACAGTGGCTTAGAAAGCAATAGGTCAATGACTTTTACTGTGGCCAATTGGTGCTGCCCCAATGCACATGGTTGTATCTGTCAACTGTAATATAAACATGTCCCCTGGCTTCCAAACTGTGTGTGTGAGGGGGTCATCTTGCTGCACACTTTGCAGGACATCAGTAACTTGAGCACTTTGCCTATGTATTGAGAGGCCCAAGGCTGCCATGAGTGTAGTAAAGTGATCCCCAGCTTCCCCTGGCATCTGGCAATGCTTCACACCTGGGAGCAGGGACAGCCTGGAAGAGCCACCTTTCCTCTCTGCTGGACCCAGGGGAGTACACACTGACTGGTTAGACTGGCAGAGTACAGGGTTAGGAGCACTTACTACAGCCTTGATGGCATTTGTGGGGGTGCCTTGCCTGTAACAGCAACTGTGGGGTGAGCGCAGTGTAGGGGAGGAGCATCAGGAAAGTTCTGCTAAGTCCCTGTATGACTGAAGAGTGGGGGCAAACAAAATGTCAATTGGAAATATTGGGAACTGAAGACTGACATAGGCATTAAGGCAATATAATGGAGCTGCATCCCTGAAAGTAAGGGAGAGTGGAGAGAGTGTGAAATTCCAAAGAAGAACTGGTGGGGACAATGGTGTCTGGTGTCACTAGCATGGCTCAGGGCCAGGGGCACAGCTGAAGCTGGGTCCTAGACTCTCAGGGGAACCCTTTGCAAGTGGCCAGAGAACCACCACTCTGTAGCTATCAGAGTGGGAAATCAAGCCCAACTCAGCCAGGTGACACTGCCTGGGCTGGCTTGGTGTTAGAAGGCAAGAACTGTTTAATCTCCTGGCTGAATGACTCATTTTTAAGGAGACAGAATGTAAATAAATGACAAATCCATTATCAGAGCAATGTCTGCTCTGTAGGGTAGGGAAGCACTCAGCAAACCATGGGTGTTCCCTGCTCAGCTACAAATCGTGCTTTGCCTGACTCTGTTTGCCATTTCCCCTCTCCTCAGTTTCTTAGTAGAGCTATTCTATCCAGAAAAGTTCTTGGCATGTTGGGTGGGCTTTGGAGCAGGGGTTTAAAGACCTGAATTGAACACAGCAAGAGCATACAGAAAGAAAGATTGGACACACCCACTTCGAACCCAGGGATTACTGATAGCAGCCTCATCCTTACAGAGTTGTTTGCAGTGTCCCCATTTCCCCCTACAATCCACTTTGAAAGAACTGGCCATGTTCATTTGTGAGGAGGTTTGAGAGGGGACATAAGTTTTGAAATGTGATAAATATATAGAGAAGGTACAGATCTATTGTTTTTTAGATAGAGTCAAACAAGAAGCAATGGACTGAAGTTGTAGAAAGGGTTTTTTTAGTTCTAAAAACTACAGGAAGACTACACATTAACAAAGAAAGAGAAATTAGGAAGTCACAGAGGACAACAGAGTCCCTTAACTACAGTATGGAATGGCCAGCACTCCTCCCCCACCCACTCTGAAAATTTTTCTAGAAATACTCACGTCACTTGCAAAGTGACTTGGGCCTGGGCTCACCTGAAAGCCCTTCCTCCTAACAGCCTCTCCTCCTGTCATTCTTTCCACTCCCAGCAGCTGCTTCACCCTGGTCATTCCCACCACTCCTTGTCATTCTTGCCACCTCTGGCAGCCGCTCCATTCATCTTAGTGGCTCCTGGTCACCAGTTCCTCGTCATTGCACCCAGCCCACCATCATTCCAGCCACTGCCAATGGCCACCCCCACCTCATTCTATCACTGTCATTGGGCATTTTACACACACATTAAAGTTCCAGATTTTTCAATCTTCTCGGTTCACAAGTCCACAATTAAGTTCTGGATTCATTTTTCACACACACGCTGCCCTGAGGCAGTTCCTGGATGCATTCTTCACACAAACGCTGCCCTGAGGCAGCCTAAAGTAGCCTCAACTATAGACGTGAGGCGCTGTCATGGAAACCAAGTGACCACAGCTGCCTGGAGCAAAGCAGTTTACCAGGAGAACCTTTTACACACAAAAGTTCTGGGGAAAGTTCTATGCAGAAGTTCAAAGATCCAGATGTTTAGGATCTGGGTGAGTGATTTAGACCTACAGAAAGTTCCAGATGTAACAGCAAACACACACATTTCTCCTGCATGTTTGCTGTTACATCCTGAACTTTGTGTGTCTAAATCACTCTCCCAGATCCTAAACATCTGGATCTTTGAACTTCTGCATAGAACTTCTCCCAGAACTTTTGTGTGTAAAATGGCTCCTGGAAAAGTACTTTGCTCTAGGCAGCTGTGGTCACTTGGTTTCCATGGCAGCCCCGCACGCCTACAGCAGCCTGTCCCAGGGTAGAGTTTGTGTGAAGAATGCATCCAGGAACTGCCTCTACGTGTGTACGAGAGAGAGAGAAGAATGCATCCAGAACTTACTTGTGGACTTGTAAACCCAGAAGATTGAAAGACCAGCACTTTAAGGTGTGTGTAAAAATGCCCATTGTTCCAGCCTTCCCCAGCAGCCACCATCCCATCTATACTAGGCCTCTGATCAGTCCAGCAGCTGCTGCTGGCCTCCTTGTCATTCCAGTCTCTATACGACCGAGACCTTTGTCATTCCATCCCCGCTCCTTGGCTTCCTCCCTGTCTTTCCAATGACATCAACCTGGCCTCCCATTCTCCTATTCCTTTTCAACCTTGTGTTTGGGGTTGCACGCCCACCTCGCTGTCCTTTCACAGAAGCAGCTCCAGCTTATTGCTTTTTGCTGCCCATCAAAACAGCCTTTTGTCTTTCTCCGATCGGCATCATTTCCAATTGCTCTTCCCTTCCAGTGGGCGTTCTCTGTCATTTGTTTCAGTGTGTGTCGTAAGCCCAGAGGGGAAAGCGCTAGGAGACCGGCGGGGCAGGTCACGAGTCTCCGAGCGGAGGCGTGCTCGGTCGCTGCCGCTTGGGTCTGTGGCAATGGGGCGCAGCACACGCTGGGTCTGCCGCTTCGCTCTGCTCTTGCCGCTGCTGCTGCTGCTGCTTCCGCCACAGCGAGCGGCGGGGACCCAGTTGCCCCTAGTCATCAACACCTGGGCGTTCAGGCGAGCAGCAGAGACAGGTGCCCGGGCGGGGGCTGCAGCTGCCTGTTTGTAGCCAAGGGGTTCCGGAGCAAGGGCGGCGCGGGCAGGCTTTCTGGGGGCGGCGGCAGCGGCAGCAGCCAAGGGCCATGACAGCCTGTGCTGAGCGGGAGGTCCCGCGCGGGTCAAGGGGAGGTGCTGCTGAAAATCTGCGCTTGGGAGTCCAAGCGGCTGACGTGCTAGCCAGCTGAGCAAGCCCTGAGCAGGGGAGGCCCAATGGAGCGCCTCAGACAGCGGATCTCAGGGGCACCTGGGTGCCAGCAGTGGGGCACAAGGCGGGGGGGAGTACTTGGAACCCTCCCTAGTACTTCAACAGACCTGCACAGCAGGTCGGCTGATGGGGAAACTCCCTCCCCTGGCCGAATTCAAAGACAGTAACACACGCGGGCCTACAAACCCCATCAGCCTTTCTGCTTCAGCGTCTGAAGTGACTGGCCGGAGCCCACGCAAAGGCTGATGGGACTTGTAGTCCAGTAGAGCTGGAAGCGCTAATTGCTGCTGTTGTATCTGACTTCTGTTGCTGGGGGGCACTCGCCTTTCTGGCTTGCTTGCAGCAGCAGAGACAAGTGAGTGGGGCGAAATGACGCAGGCTCAGCCTAGCCGGCTGGGAGAGTAGAACTAAGGACAGGAATGCTGAGCAAGAGGATGCAAGAATCCCAGCTCAGCCCCCCTATATGTTTATTATCTCTCTTGAGAAAGCGCTCTCTTGCCGGATCCCCTGGGCTAGAGATGCTGGAAGGACTGCAGAAAGGATCAGGGTGGCTGGTGGAGGTGGTGTTATGATCCAAAAATGGCCCTAGCTTCTCTATTCTTTGGCCTGACTGTTTTTCCCCATGTTTTTCTCTGTCAAATTCACCTTGCGCTGCCTTTCTGTCTTCACACCACAATTACTCTTGACTAAGGCTGGGCTGTAACCTGGATGCTTATTCCGAAAGGAACTGCTGGGGTTCCAGAGGGGGGACACACCTGGGGTTGCTTTGGCTCTGTGTTCCCATTCCCAAGACTCTAGGTTTGCATGGAAGAACCGGGGAAGCGTTAAAGTTGATCCAGCTCATTGTATTTTAAGCTAGTGGTCTGTAAAGAACAGGTGGTCAATTTATTTATTTTTCTGCTACTCTAGTCCTGGAGCCTTTACTAATTCCCACATCATAAAACTGGTAGGAATGAACCTTCTTAGAAATGGAAATAGCTTCCCTTTCTTTCTTTATATGTATTTCCCAGTGTCTCCCCAAAAAGAGGATCTTTTAAAAATAAAATAAAAGTAGTAGCAGATACAATACAGTGTCCTGTGATTGCAGGGCTTTGTAAACAAAGTCTCTTAGTCTAGGGGGCATGTGAGTGGTGGTGGTGTGCTGTCGCTTTGCAGCCCTAGTGTAGTGGTCCTCAAAACTTTTTTGAACCATGTCTCTTTTTAGAACCCTCTCGTCTATGGCAGTTGATGCACCTCTCCCCACACCACACCTACATACACATCTCTTGGTCACTTCCCACCATCCAGTTGCTTCCTCTTTCTTTCTGCCTTGTTCTTTGAGACTCTCCTTGCCACCCTGGTGTTTTGGTGGCTAAGTCAAGCCGTGGAGCTTAGTCTTTGCCTGCCCAAATCCTTTGCCTGCCCTCCCCATGCCTTTCAATGGTTCCCCCAGTTTGAGAACCTAGGCCCTACGTGATTGAGGTGGATTCAGCTCTGACTCTGCTACCCTAGCAGGAAGTGGAGCTTGGCTTATTTTGGCTGGTGTAATTGCTGCACGGTAGGCTTAGCTTGCAGCATTTCTCGTTTACTCTCATGTAATGTAAGAGTTCGCAGGATTATGATCTCGGTATGTAAGCAAATTGCTTTGACTAATCAAGCAGCACTTGCAATAACGAGTGGTGTGTGTTTGAAAGGTGCCCTGAAGGCTGTTGCTCTTCTTTGGAAACTGAAATTATCATGTTTCCATCAAACAAAGGTCGTTATAACAGAATAGGTCTTTTGTCAGTCTAATTAGTTTGTTTCAGAACTTAAGCTTTAGTTGTTTTAAAAAATAGTTTCTAGATCCTATAGAATCATAGAACTGAAGAGTTGGAAGGAACCTTGGGGGTTATCCAGTCCAGCTCCCTTCTCTGAAGCAGGATACCTTGTAGCTAAAGAATCCCTGATAGATGCCTGTCCAGACTTTTCTTGAAATCCTCCAAGGAAGGAGAACCCACAACCTCTGAGGCAGCTTCTCCCACCTGTTGTAACAGTTAGGACGTTTCCCAGTATTTAACCGGAACATTCCTTCTTGTAACTTCAAATTATTGCTTCTTGTCCTACTTTCAGTGACAATGAAGAACAAGTTTCTTCCACCTTTTCAATGGCATCTTTAAATATTTGAAAACTGTCAACATACCCTCCCCCATCCCATCCCATCCCCTTTTCTCTGGGATAACATGCCTAGTTCCATCAGCCTTTCCTCATACAGCTCGCATTCTAGGCCGATGTGCACAAAGTTCTTGAGCCCAAGAGCCTCCAGACACACATGCATGCAGCAACACACACAAAAACCTCTCTTGCTTTGCGATTGGCTGGTGCTCTGAAGTCCTGGCTGCTGAGTTTCTGAGGAGCAGCTGCAATTCAACTGCTGAATCAGATGTGGTAAAATAAGATACAGGGGCCATTAAGGCAGCACTGTTCCCAGGATTAACCTTGCCCGAGAGCCACACTTGAATTGCATGAGCTGTAGTTTGCCCACTTTGCTCTCGACCCTGGATTTGGAGTTCTTTCCAGTTTGTCAATATCCTTTTTGAACTGCTGAGCCCAAAGCTGAATGCAGTAGTCCAGTTAAGAACCTGAAAATAAAAATAAATCGCTTATATTTCTTTTCCATGAGAGAAAAGGACAAAACAAGAGCAGAATTCATGGCAAAATGAGCTTCTAAAGCATTCACCTTTAAATTGTGGATATCTTAGGTCCTGTTTTGTAATAATTATAGTCCCAGTGGCTTTTAGTAATGCTGGACACTGGTAGTATAGTTAAGAACGTTTGTTTGAGGAACTTGAGCCACACTGGGAAAGTGCGCTTATAGAATTGTGCTTTTAAATTGCCAGTGCCTCTGTCTCACTTACTATCCCCTAATGATAAATTGTCTGAATTTTTTTGCTTGCCATATGAAATATGTGAGTATCCTTAGCAACAGTGGCCCAGCTTTAAGCTAAATAAAAGCTCGCCTCTTTCCATCAGAAACATGAGCCAGTCATACAAATATATTGACTTGGTGTTCTCTCAATCACACGTTACTGAAGAATTATATATACCAAGGGTGGAGAACTTTTCCTTCCCAGGTGCCGCTTTGAAATTTTATCACAAGCTCCAAGGGCTGCATACAAGTTAGAGAGGTACTTAACAGGTGGTGCAAGACTGGGAAAGCAGGAAGGTCCACATCATGAAATTAAGTCATAGATACATCCTCTGTCCTTGAATGATTGTCCTCCTCTCTGCTGCCTTTCCCCAAGCATCACTCTTGCAGTGCTTGAGGGTAGAGACTGAATTCATGGGCCAGATCCAGAAGTTGGGAAAAGGTCGTATACAAACTAGCTGTGAGCCACATTTGGCCCTCAAGCCTGAGGTTCCCTACCCCTGATGTAAACAGTGCAATTTATTACTGCAAACATGATGTACAATTTATTACTGCAAACATGATGTAGCTGAACTCTAATCCTGAAAATACTTGTAGTTCCAGTGATTTCAGTGGTGCTATTGCGTTCACAAGTGTTGTTAAGATTGAGACGTTATTGTCTAATTGTTTAAAAATTTCAGAAGAAACAGTGGAGACATTAGTTACTACGTTGTTGGCTGAGCATGTTTCTATCAATTGCAGCTTGGAATACATTGCAGGCGGGAGGCTCTGAACTGGATGCTGTGGAGAAAGGTTGTGGCCAGTGTGAAATTGAGCAGTGCGATGGAAGTGTGGGATATGGAGGAAGTCCAGATGAACATGGTGAAACAACATTAGATGCAATGATTATGGATGGGTAAGATATTTACTAAGAGCAGAGACTTAGTCTAGGAACGTTTACCGCTCTTTGACATGAGAATGAACACGACGTAAAGGGTAGCCTAGCATTTCACCGAGCTCTTCAGTATAATTGCCCTGCTGCGCTCAATGCACTACACTGCTTGTTCACTCAACTCTTTCAGAGTGGGTAGTAGGACAAACCCATATTGCTGGTACAGTATAATAATAATCACAATAATAATAAGGATCTAACTATTGTGAGAAATCCTTACCACTCCTGTTTTCATTGAAGATCCCTCGTTCCCTGTCACCCAATGCAATGGGTGGGCTATTGGAATGCAGGAGAATTTGCACCTGAGTGCATTGAGTGTAGCAGGGCAATGATACCGAACAGCTCAGTGAAATGCTAGGCTACCCTTTACATAGTGTTTATTCTCATGTCAAAGCAACTTGCTACTGGACAAGATAAACACAGATTAAGGAACTGAAAGTGGCAAGTTGGAGAGGGAGTGCTATATTAATGCCCTCCGATGCTGAAATTAATTTGAATTCATACTGCATGACGAAGGGAATATCCGCTCAAGGAGGGATTAATTCACTATGGTACTAGGATGTTTTGGAAGCTGTCTGAGCATTTTTCTTACAATCAGTGCCATTCATTTTCAATAGAGTGGTTGCTAGTGGATTAAAGTGAATGGAAACCATTATTGTGTAAGATTGAAGTTCTCCCTCAAATTGCAAAGAAAAAAAATTTCCTCTTTACCTAAGGAGGTGCTCAAAATTATATTTTTGGATTTTGACAATTTTAATTTGTGTACAAATTTTAATTGTGTGACCATCTTGTCTCCTGCCACTGTTCTTTTCTCCTCTACGTAGTAAAAGGCATACAATAAATTTGTATTTTCTTTTATTGATTTATTATATTTGAATCTTTAATATTTCTTGTCATAATTTTCTTCTTGTTTCAGTAACACGATGCAAGTTGGGGCAGTAGCAGATCTCAGGCGAATTAAAAATGCTATTGGTGTGGCACGAAAAGTGATACAACACACTAAGCACACGTTATTAGTGGGAGAGTCAGGTAATTATTTACTTTGTAACTGTTTCCAAATTTTACCTATGTCTTAATTATGACCATGCAGTGGTGAGAGGCAGCTTTCAGCTGGGCATTCCACTCCATATGCACTTATATGATATATACCAAAAAATGAATCACCAAAGGGATTTTATATTTTTTTTTAAAATTGAGCTGCCTATTGGTACCAATAATACCTAATATTGTTTAATTGAATATTTTTCTAATTTTACAATTCATCCACTTGATATTTGGCTGTATTTTGTGATGATTTTACTGTTCTCCCAATATAGACAGTTTTTAACATAGCAACAAACAAATATCACAGTTTTAAGGGATGGGAAAATGTGATAGCCAAGCAGCAAAAATTAACAGGGGAAACTCAGGGAACAAGTACTGAAAACTTTAATTTTATTTATCTTATTCTTGAAACTGCTTACATTTCAGAATGACAGTGGGTCTTTAGTACAATTTCCACTTTATTAGATTGCTTTTATTTTAATCAAAATTTGCTTGTTACATATGCTGTATCCTCTGCTTGTCTAAAGTTTTGTCTAGTTTATTGAAGCATTTGAACTTGTTTGTTTTCTGTGTATGCCTGAAAGTAAAATCTTAAATGAAGAACAGAAAGTCCCGGTAGACAGAAGCTATTCCTACAGTTCAGTAGAATAGCTGTTAGACTATTGGTATATGGTATATCGGGGTGATATCTGATATCTAATCTGATATCTAATCTGTATGAAGGACTACACTCTGCAGTTTTGGGTGGACAAGCTATGTGAACTAATGGGCACACTGATCGTTAAGTAAATACGTATTTTATGATATATTTGCATAAAAGTATTATTGATTTGTTTCTATCTTTTAAAAGCCTCACTGTTTGCTGAAAGCATGGGGTTTCCAAGTGAAGATTTAACCACTCAAACGTCCTTGGCAATATATCTGAAGTGGCTTAATCAAAGCTGTCAGCCAAATTTCTGGAAGGTACAGTATAACCATATAACTGTTCTGATTTAGAAATTGCCATTGTTAAAAAAAATTAGTGTTGCATTATTATTATTCATTTTTAAAAACTCTTTAAGAAACCATACCAATACTTTATAGTATTTAAAGAACAAAGATTATGCCATTCAAACATCCAAAACCAATTCCTAGAATTCCCTCATGCTTGGGGATAGAAAACTGGTTGCTGTCCGGTTTGTAGAGTCCTGTTAATCTTGGCCGTAGTCATTTTCATGGGAAGGGAATCAAGGACAAGGTTGTCAAAATAAGTAAATATATCATTAGCCACACTGGGACTTGCAGGGGGAAAGAAGATTCATAGCTGTAAGAAAAAAAATAATTTTTAAATCTGCTTGCCAGTTCAAAAAGTATACTTGCCAGAGGCAAGCTGGTGAGTGGATTTTTTACAGCCATGATTGAGAAGGTGTAATTGAAAGCAGCATTGTCCCTGTTACAGCAGTATACTACTTGCAGTCGTCAAGTCAAAAAACTCAACCTCCAGTTGTATAGGCGTGTGTAAATTACTTTTTTGTTGTTGTTAGGCTTTGCATATATATATCTGTGGGCATTTATAAAAAAAAGTGATAGCCCGCTGGAGTCCATGTTCAATCTGTGCATCCCCCACGCAGCCCCCAATCATATGTGTTGATGTGTAGAGCTAATAATAAATGAGTGGTGCCACTCCCCACTCGCAGCTGCCACCAGTAGCACCACTCAGCGCTTTCCCTCTCCCCAGCCCTGGCTCTGATGGAAAGGAGGGTTGCAGCCAGGGAAGGCTTCTTCCCTGACTGTGACACCCACCCCCCCCCCCCCCTTTCCATCAGAAGCAGAGCTAGCACACTCTCCCAACTGACAGGTGGCTCCTTCGGAGCATTCATGGGGCTTCTGCACTCCATTTGGGAGAGGAACCGAGGGGGATGAGGATCCACGGGGCTTCTGCGCTGCATTTAAGAGGAGAGGAAGATTGCACTCTCTTAGCTGAGAGGAGAGGGGAGGCAGGTGGTGCAGGAAGGACCTTCTCCAGAGGATTTGAGCCCAAACTCCTCTCTCTGTGAGGCTCCTCCTGAGGATCCATGGGGCTCCTACATTCTGTTTGGAAAAGGAACCTAGGGGAGTAGGAGAGGGGCGAGGCTCCTTCGGAGGATCCATGGGGCTCCTGCGCTCCATTTGGGAGAGGAACCACGGGGGGGCGAGGATCCACAGGGCTTCTGCGCTGCATTTGGGAAAGTTTCTTTCCCAAACGGAGAGAGGAGTACAAGCGCAGGTCCTCTGGAGAAGGTCCTTCCTGCAACCCCTGCCTTGCTTTCTCTTCTCACGGCCACCTGTCAGCTGAGAGAACAGGTTAAAGCACGATCCTGTGGTGGACCTGGATGTGGACGAGGCTGCATGCAACCCAACTAACAAGACGGGGCCATGTGGGTGCACATTAGCACACTGTGGCCCACAGGATGGGCCTGTGATGTCCCTGGATGACGCCATGAGTAGGGATTGCTTGGAGGGTGTGTGTAGACTAACATCTGGTGATCACCTAAGAGACAGACAGGCGAACACCACCTAGTGGGTACTAATCTGGGTTATCATCTTGTTTATTTTCACCCTATTTGGCATATAGTGTTTACAGTATAATGCAGGGATAGGCAAAGTTCCCAGGCCCAAGAGCCACATACGAGCAATATGACATTTTACGTTAGCACACATTTATGTCCCCAAATTTTAATAAACTTCTATTAGTTGCAATACACTAGCATTTTAAAACTCCATTTAATATTATTGTTTTAAGGAGCTTTTGAAAGTGGAATTCCTCATTTGAAAAGTCTAATGGGTGTTAACAAATGAGATATTGCCCCACATTTGCCTCCATAAGCCCTGCATTCATCTGTGCATGTATCATGTGACTGCCAGATGTTCATCCCAGGGCCCCACTCCACCCAGCATCAACCAAGGAAATGCCCACCATGTAGGTAAATGTGGGGCAACACACTGTGCCATGGCTGTTTCTTGTGTGTTGGGGGGCTCCAGGGGGCCCACACAGTTACCCTGTGCCCCCCTTCCATCTTTTGGGCTGCATGCGCACGTTCAGCACTATGGAGTCTTGGGTACCAGCCTAATGTGTTAGGTGAGCGACAGCAACTCTATGGTGGCAACACACGGGCAGACCACAGCAGAGAGGAACATCTGTTTGTGTTGGTCCCATGCAGAGCCTGTGGGTGGCAGCTGCTAGGGGAGGAGGGGTCCCACAGAGTGACTATGGACTTTGCAGACCTCCCCTCTCGTGTATTAACACCCTATGAGTATGAGTTGCTTAAGTGAAAGGCAGCAAATCTGAAGTAGTCTACACAGCTCAAAAATAAGTGGTGAGTGTGCTCGTTCTTCAGAAGATTCACATACACCTAAGACAATGTTCCAGTTTCCCTACAAGAGATTACAAGTATTGTTGGAACTGAAGTCACTTTTATGTGCTTTCACTTTTGCAACTTCTTTCCAGATCAGGATTAAAAACACCAGGGGAAAAGTGCTGACTGGTTGTAGGTTAGGGACTTTCTAGATGGTGGCTTGTGCAGCATGGCTTCCCTCGATCCCAGGAATGGAGCTCAGGGCACGCTTTCTCTGTTCCCATGGCTTCTAGGAGCAGCGGCAGTGGAAATATCATTTTGGCTTCTCTTGCTTCTCATGGAGCCACGTAGACACTCCCCCTTGCCCAGCAGTCATGTCTAGCAAGAGCCACAGTACAGGTCCCCAAGAGCCACATACCCATCTCTAGATACGAGTTCCATTTCTGCTGATGCCATTTTACAGCGCCATCCTGATGGCCAGCGCTAGTCTCACTGAAGTGAATGAAACTTGTGCCGGTGCTAAACGCTAAGAGGACCACACTACTTGTGTCTATTTCTGAATTGTGGAGACAATCTAAACAGTGGAGGATAGTTTCTCATTTATACATGTAGAAACTTTTTTTTAAAAAACTGACTACTATTAGGACTGAAGGCTCTTGACTAGAGGATGAAGTATGGGGGTGGTGTTATGTATGGGAGTAATCTCATTAATGTCGGTATTGCTTCTTTTGACTGCAAATTTAGGACTTAAGTTGGTAGCTTCACTAGTTTTTGTGAGTCTGTATTTTGACTTGCCCTTGTAGCATGATATGTACGTACACTGTGTTGGCTTTTTTATATCGGAATTGAACCAGTATAAATTGACACACATTCATTTTCTCATTTCTTGAAAGTGTCCCATCTGCACTAGCCTACCTTTAAATAGACTATTCTTTTCAAGTTCAAGAAGCTTATTTTATCATTCAGCATGATAATTGTGGAAATTTTATTTTCATTGTTTTTCATTTTGTTGAAGAATGTAGTTTCCTTTTTACTAAGCAAGTGTGATCCTTCTGGATGTGCTGATTTGTGCTCGCGCAGGTGGCTGTTAGGCCCCATACAAAACTAACAGCTTGCTTGCAGACAAATTGATTATAATATGCATAACATTTCTAAATTAGTACATTTGTATATTTAATAGCTGCAGTGGATGTGTTGTATAGTGGGTCGTTCATTTTGTTGCAATTGGTTGTTTAAAATAGTGTATCTTTTTACTGGGACAGTCAAGACTTAATGTGAATAAAATATTAATTACAGAATGTAATACCAGATGCTTCAAAATCCTGTGGACCATACAAACGAGATAAAGAATTAAATAATAAAGGAGATTGGAACGATTCACAGAGAAGAATAAATGATCATAATCATGATACAATTGGTAAAGCTTTTTTGTAATTTACATGCCGAAAGATTAATTTGTCGCCTCACTAACTTGTGTATTTAAGTAACAATTATTTGAAATTAGCAGTATTTTAAATATACTGCAATATTTTGAAGATTGCTTTCCTACTTATGTATCTATTATGGCTGTAACTTTTTATTTAGTGTTGATTCTCAATTTCTAGAGTCTGCATCCATTTTGCTACTAAAGTCTTTAAATGGTGAAAAACAAAAATTGACTGTTCTAAAATGTTCTTGATTTTAAGGCTAATTGAATTATGTTACCAGCAAATTAGACATACCAGACCTCCAAATTTGACGTGTTTCCAAATGCAGGTTACTTTTTCTTAAATTTTGAATTAAAAAGGAATATATCTGTGTGTCTGTCATTTACACAGTAATTAATAAATACCGACTTTTCAGGCACATCTAACTGACTTAGGAGCACACATACCATTGAAAATCCTAAGGCACTTGGCTTGTTTCATCTAATTATTACCAAGCAATTAATGCTTATGATTTAGTCCTGGCTTACGTAAGGATACGAATTTATGAGCACTCCAAAAATGGGTATACCATATTTGACAGTCTCCTGTGCTTCAGAGGAGCAGCAACAGTCACATTTAACACTGCTGTGGCTTGGACAACATAGCAATAGGAACATAGTCTGGAGATGGCAAGTTGCTCACATGTAAATGTTTGTGAGGGCTGTCCTTTTTGAAGGGCTGGCATTACCACAGAGCGACCTGGGGCAGCTGCCCCAGACCCCACTCTTTCTGAGGGCCCCACAGTGGCCTCTGTTTTCACCAGGGCAGGTTGTGGAGGCACCACTCCCTTTTAGTGGAGCCCCAAACATGACCACCTTCAGGGCACTGCAGAGGTTGCCCCCAAGGGGGAGGGCCCCTGCATTTTATCTTTGCTCTGGGCCCCTCAAATACTAAAGCCAGCCCTGCCTTTTTGCTTCACTTTAAGTATCTGAGCTCCAGACTTTAGTAAAGCTACTCACAAGACTTGCTAAAACCTTTCTTAACTCTGGGAAGCAGAGTTGGGTGGGAAATGTTTATGGGTATATCTGCTCTTGAACTGCACTTATTCATCTGCAGTGTAAACAAACAAACCCTTTTTGGCTTAGGACTTGTTAGAGGTTGTAGTGGCACAGGAAATCTTTTGGACTCTGAAATTCATATGCATACCAATCATTTTGAAATCCTTTCTGTTTATCATATGACAGTGGCTGCACCCACAATAGACATATGCATTTCTCATTTTCGGAGGATTAAAATACTGATTTTTGAAGTACATCCAAAAATAAAGATTTTCCCAGTTAGCTCCCATACTGAGAACTAGGCCGCAAATGTATTCTGCAAATATGATTAATTGGACACTATTGAATTCATTGATGTTTTAACATGTTTCATAAATTATTCCTGTTATACTTCATCTTCTTTTACCCTTTAGGCATGATTGTCATTGGTGAGACCGGAAACATCGCTGCTGGGACATCTACTAATGGTGCAAAACACAAAATCCAGGGGTTGGTATTTGTTTCTTAAAATAAATCCGTGATTTCTTTGAGTTGTCCATTTGAGTTGATATCGTGCTTATTCAGATCATTGGTGTAAGTGTGTAGTCTTAACTGGGCACTTCTGTACATGCAAAAAAAAATTATTTTCAGCTTTGTATATAAGTGTAACAAATATCTTTTGTACCCATTTAATTTTTAGTTTTGCTATTGACCTTGTTGGAAGTAAGATTGAACTTTTTATGGACTCACTTGGATGGATCTAGGGTTGCCGTGATGAGGGTTTTTCTTTCCTCTTGTTGAATTAGGGCTATTCTGTGCTTTTGTAATTATGGTGGACTCCTTGAACCTTATCTGAAAAGATTAAGTATACTCGAAATTGTTATACTTGCATTCCTGAACCTCTTCTAAAGAAGCTTAAAATTATGTGTCAGTGATAAATTTGATGCGACCCTGTGAATGTCTCTGGGGCTCTAAGAAGTCATCACAGCTCTTTGTACATAGATTTAGTTAATGAGCTAATGAAAGGCTGGGTTGAGCCAATGGCATTGGCTTCGGTAGAAGGCATCTTAGCCTGGAGCTCGCTCCCCTTCCTACTTTCCATATAATAGGAAATTTTACAAGACCAGACTACAGTTTCCTTTGTTTGTTTTGTTTTGTTGAAGTAGATGGAGGGAGACTTGAGGATTAGGAAAGTTTTGTGGTCATTTTGACTAGTTGAATCTTTAATGGTTGTACAGGGCCCTGTATAGGTGCCAGAAATTATGTCACTTTTATTAATTCAAAATGATGATGTTTTGAATTAATGTCAGCAAGAGGAAACTTGCGTCTTCCACTGGTTTGGTTCTGCATATTTGCTTAGTTAGCAAGGAGGCTTATTTGTACTATGTCAGCATTCTCCCTAGTTAGACTCTGATCTCTTCCAGCAGATGTAAACAACACAAACAAATCTTTCCTTGCTGATTTTTTTTTTTTTTTTTGCTGAGCGGTAAGTGCAAGTAAGCTAGAAAGTAAAACAAAATGAACACTTTGCTTAGTCTATACGCTCAAACAAAACTAAAAATATCTCTGTGTGTCTGTCTATACTTTAGGACCAATGTCAGGGGAGACATTTGGTGTCAAGGGGAACATTGTTGAACCTTGAAGGAGGAATACTTGAGAAGGCTGAAACTGTGGAGTAGGCACTATTGTACCGAGTTGTTCTTCTTTTTCTTGTCAGTGTCAGTTCCTGTTAATGTTCTGCTCTAAAATTCTTCTGTTCTCAATCCTGTTCTTAAAACACACAGTACATCCAGACTAGGGATTTACTATTCAATGTCCGCTCCAGCTCCGCACTGATACTTATACAGAGAAGTGGCATGATTACGACCAGAATTTGGTTCCTTCTAACTAATGCTTTTCTTAATTTTTTCCTTCCCTCTGTCTTCCATATAGTCGTGTGTGGGACTCCCCAGTAGCCGGAGCCGGAGCCTATGCTGATAGCACGGCTGGAGGGGCTGCTGCCACGGGAGATGGCGATATCATGATGCGCTTTTTGCCCAGGTTTGTCTCACTTGGGAAGTTGGTTGATGATGTTCTACTTCCTCTGAAATATGGTGTTGATTTTATCTCAGGGATACATTAATAAAGTTGTTGATTTAATTAACTTACACACTCAACATGTTCATTTAATAAAATTCCTGAATTGCCAAATGCCATAGACATAAAATCTCCACTATATTCTTTATCCCAGATGATAAGCTAAAATCTGTCTTCATTGAGGTATCCAGTGCAGGGGGAGGGGAGAGGAGGTGGCAATCCTAGAGAGAAGGGTTATGTACAGATATGTAGTTTTGACAGCATGTTTTTATTAAACTGTTGTTTTTACCGATTGATTCATTCAAATGGGCTTAATAGATTACTCGTGAAGTTATTTTATTGTGATCCATTCTGGAGGTAAAAGAGATTGATTCCTATGATGGGAACTAAAATGTTAACTTCCAAACTGTTAAAGAAGCCTAATTGCTAGCTGTATGCACTACGCTCTTTGGCAGTACCAATCAATGTCTACCAATTACATTCACGCTGAGTGCTTTAACCCTCAGTTGGTCTGATGATTGCAAAACTATTTGGAGTAGCTTGGATATGGAAATGATACAACTCATTCTCTGAGTTATTTTTAATACTTGAGATGCTAATGTCACGGGATGGAGGGTCCACACCCCCACTTTACCGGGTTTGAGTGACTCAGTTTCCCTTGCGCACAGCCCTCTTGAATTAGTTTCTCTCTCTGGCTAATTCAAGTCTGTCACAGTGAAACTCCTTTGTCACCCAAGGGCCCGATCCTTCCCGTTTACAGACTCTTTACTCTGGGTTCGCAAGAGCTTGAGGGCTCTTGTTGCTCACTTGTGTTCCAATGTTAGACACAGACACTTCTTCATAAAGATAAGAAGTAAGTTTATTGATTACATAAGCAAGATAGTTGATACAGAGTGGTTATTAGAACTCAAAGGTAAATATAACGCATTCCTAACCTATACTGGTTGAGTTCCTAAATTACGCATCTTACCCTACCCAGATCCAGAAGTTCTGGTTTCTCAGTCATAAAGGTAGAATGACTGGGCGCTAGCTTCTTACTTGGTAGAAAGCAAAATCATCTCTCTCTGCTCATGTTTCTGCAGTCTAACTGCTGCCTGACAGACTTTCACATGTAGATCAGTTCTCAAGATGGATTTAGGATGGAATAGCTCCTCAGAATCTCCTCCCCCTCTGGGACACCTCTTCTTATATCTCCTGGAGAAAAACTCCTCGTATGTTCTCCAGGCTTCTAGAATTCCCTTTGTTCTCTTATCAGGCTTCCCTGTGTCTGTTTGCATGTAGGCAATGTCAGCCTGCATTAACATATAAATGTCTCTGGCCAGTCATATGGAAAGAGTCCTGCAATACACATTTTGGTATCTCCTTGTATGTCCTGTAGCCTGTCACGTGTTACATCTATGATCTGGATTTTACAGTTCTCCCTTGTAACATTACATACATGTGGAACCTTTGGTATTACATATTTGTCAGACTTGTAGTCTACATGTATTGTAACATTACATACATGTGGAACCTTTGGAGTTACATATTTACCAGACTTGTAGTCTACATGTAATCCCGTGTTACACGTGTGTGACCCTATGTTTCTCAGTGACAGCTAACCATGAAGATATGAAGGGCTTATTTGTATGGCACTCTTTTGCAGTAGTAGTAGCACACAAACATACTGTGAGTTTGTGTAAAATCCTGTGCTCCTTGATTATTCCTTGTTCTCTGCTGTCTAATGTGAAGAGTTTGCTTCTGAAAAGCTGACAGTAGCGAATAGCAATGGTGCTGTAATTATTTATTCAGTCCCCGATAAATCATTTTCTGTTTGTGTTCTCCAGCCTGTAAAGGACGTAGAGAGGAGTGGCTAGACAGTCCTGAAGCAGGGACTTTCTCATTTGTGCCATGCTGCTATTTTATGTTTTAACTTTTTTCCCAGGAAAGCTGGAATTTTTCCAGTAGCGAATTATCTAATGCTAAACAATTCTTCTCGCTGACTGAATCTGAGCAGATTCCTTTCTTAACTGAGTTTTTCTTCTTATGGCAACATATAGCGGCGCTTCCTGTGTTGTATTCTGAAATCAAAATACAGAATAACTTCCTTGGTCCAAGTTTTATTTGCAGTTTCTCAGATGAAACTTCTCTGAGTTCTGCTTTGGATTCAAAGATGTATGTATTATGAAGAATCATTTGTATTTTATATTAGTATTTTATACTGGTATGTCTTAACATAATTCCCTGGATATGATGAGAATTAATTTGACATTTGTTTTTACGTTTTTAAAGAAATCCATGATTTGCCATTGAATCTGGAGAAACCGCTGGAGGATGGGGGAAGAGTGTCTATTAAAACATATGCAAGGACAGTTTTAAATAATATATTCTACATGCATACTCCCCTTGGAGTTAAGCAATAATACTTTTCATCAGGTGTTAAACAGAAATGACTCTGTCACATCCCAATCTGGGTCAGGAACCTGCCAGCAACACGGTCCTGACCAGGTCCAACAAATCTGCGGCCGACCGGCCCCATGCTGCGCCCTGCACCCTGCCATAATAGGCCATTAAGTCACGGTGGGACTTAATGTGAAGTCTCCAGGATCATAGCCCAGGCTCGCCACTGACTCACCTGGGTGCAATTCCGGGCGAACATCTGGCGGGCACTAACAAACATGCGGGTGGCTCGTGGGCCACTGTCACGTTTAAATCTAATACGAATACTGCTTCAGGGGGGCAGGGAGCCAGTTGGGCTCGCCCCCCCTAGCCCCTACATTTACACCGTTGCCACGGGGGTTGGGAGCTGGCTGGGCTTGCCCCCTCTTCAGCACTGCTTGCCCATGGCGGGGCTGGGAGCTAGCGCACAGGGATTTTCCACCTCCCGTTCCCCTCCTGGTGTGAGGAGAGGGACAGGGCTCCACTCGTTGCTTGGACCTGCGCTGGCCCCAGTAGGGGCTTTAAAGCGGCGTGCTTGCTGGCAGCCGCAGCACACTGCTTCAGGGAGACTGGGAGCCAGTTGGGCTCGTCCCCCCCCCCCTTTACACTGTTATTGCCGTGGGGGTTGGGAGCTGGCTGGGCTCGCCCCATCTTCAGCACTGCTCATGGTGGGGCTGAGAGCTAACGCACAGGGATTTTCCAGCCCACCCCCCTCCTGGTGTGAGGAGGAGAGGGGTGGGGTTCCACTTGTTTGCACCTGCGCTGACCCCAGTAGGGGCTGTAAAGTGGCGTGGTTGCTGGCAGTGCCGCAGGTGTGTGCTGCAGGCACGCGCCTAAGGGCCATGCCAAAGGGCCCTTGGGCATGGCCCTTGGCAGGATTTGGGGGTGGAGGGCTCTGTTTGTATTAGGAGGTTTTGCGTTAGGGAATTGGGGGGGGTGAGGGGTCTATATTGTATATTTGGGGGGGTATATTGTCTTGGAGGTGGGGAATGTATGGGGAAAGTGGTATTGGGGAGTGTGTTGGGGTGGGTAGGGATCTCGGTGGGGCAACCTGGGGTGGGTCGTGGCCAGGTGGGTCTCCTGGAAGGCGGGCACAGCCATAGGGGTCGTGACAGGACAGGGGAGATATGGCCTGAATGGGAGGAGTGTGAGATTGGTGAAGCAGGACAGGTGCTTGGTGCATGTCCCGTTCGCTACCTTCCAGGCAGAGGGGCAGGTGGTTCTTGGTCAGAGGGTCCCTGATCCTGTGTTGGTGTTCTTAAATGTGAGATTGGTGCCCAATAAAGCAACAACTGTCCAGGAGATGATCCTGGACTGTGCCACCGATCTTGTATGCATCACAGAGATCTGGCTGGACAACAGTTGGGGATTATTGTGGCTGAGCTTGTTCCATCCGGGTATGTCATGCAACATCAACTGCAAACAGAGGGACGGGGGGG
>QEPC01012288.1:867191-895653 GCA_003113815.1 Sphenodon punctatus
AAAAAAAAAAAAAAGAATGCAGCGGCCTGGCTTCTGCTGGGGCTGGGCCGCCGGGAGCACATTACACCGGTGCTCTGTTCTCTGCACTGGCTGCCAGTGGTTTTCCGGGCCCAATTCAAGGTGTTGGTATTGGCCTATAAAGCCCTAAACGGCCTAGGCCTGCATATCTGCGGGACCGCCTCACCCCCTGGGCTTTGGATCGGCCCCTGCGGTCATCCGGGGGTGCCTTGCTTGAGGTCCCCCAAGTCTTCCAGGGGCCCCACGGGAGAGGGTGTTCTCGGTGGCCGCACCGCGGCTATGGAACTCCCTGCCGGTGGGGGCCTGGCTTGCCCCTGATCTTCCCTCATTTTGACGAAGTTGTAAGACCTGGCTGTTCCGCCAGGTGTTTAGCGAGGGTGATGGGTGGGAGTTTCGGTTTGAGTGGGGTGGGTATTTGGTACCTCCTTTTTAAAGTTGTTTTAAATGTTTTTATATTTACATGGTGTGAGTAGCCCCAAGCTGCCTGTGGCAGTAGGAGAGGGAGAATAAACTTTAAAAATAAAATAAAATAAATAAATAATAGTATTCTAGCTTTTGGTGATGAAATTCTCACTTACCTAAAAGGTAGGTATTTAAAAAAACATTTGACTTTAACTCTTTGTAAAGAGTTAGCAGTCAGTTCATTGATAAATCCCTGTTTGTTCTGCGTACAACAGTTAGAAGCCAACAAGAAGTCTGGATTGGAGTGTACGCTTAATTACATGATGAAGCTAAACAGTGGGTGGTGTTTCTCTAATTATTTTGCTCATTTCTGATTAGTGATCTTTATGCTTCATTTTATAGCACTGACAGCTCATTAGCTGGAGTTCTGTTCACCTAGTTAACTCTTTTACAAAGTGTTTTGTGATAAGTTTTTATTAATACTTTATTAATACAGTTCAAATCCACCTAATAAATATTTTAGATTGTCATCAAAATAGCTAATCAGAAAGTAATACCTCTGATTTTCTTCTTCAATCAGCTATCAAGCAGTGGAGTATATGCGAACAGGAGTGGATCCAACTATGGCTTGCCAGAAGGTTATTTATAGAATCCAAAATTATGCTCCAGAGTTCTTCGGTGCTGTAATTTGTGCCAACACAACTGGGAGTTACGGTACCTCTTTTATGTTGTGTTTTATTTCTCAACGCACACAATTTTTGTTAAGAAGTTAAGATTACCATACTGGCATAGGTGTGATTAAGCTGAAAGTTAAAAAACAAATAAATCTCAATTAATTAATTAATTAATTAATTAATTTACTTGAATGTATATGCCGTCATTCCAGAGGCTCAGGGGCTTAAAATACATTAAAACATTTAAAACTAATAAAACCCCTAAAAAACCAACCCAATATCACATCCCCACCCAACCCTCTCACATTCCTACCTCAGAAGTGCCCACCACCTCACCCCTATCCCTTCCTGCCAAATGCCTTTTTAAATAAAAAGGTCTTACACCATCTCCAGAAGATTCTCAGGCTCAAACGAACCTCCGAGGGAAGGGAGTTCCAAATCATCAGGGCAGCAGCCAAGAATGTCCCCCTGTGAGCTCTTGTTTTATGACGAAAGCGAACAGATGGTAACCACAGGGAGCACTCAAGGCCAATCGCAGGGGCCACAGTGGGGCATGGAAGGGCAGGCAGTCTTTCAGATATATGCGAGACAATCTGACTGACCAGAGGGGGCTGGACTATGTCAATAACAAGAGTCCCAAGACCGGCCAACCATCATCACCACAGTCTTGTCTGGATTCAGCCTGTCAGCTCACCCTCATCCAGGCTCTGACAGCAGTCAGGCATTGGGTGAGCACTGAGACTGCAGGGCGTGGGTTGGATGAAAAAGAGGTATAGCTGGGTGTTATCAGCATACTGATGGCACTTCACCCCAAACCTCCAAATGACCTCGTCCTGTGACCTCATATACACGTTGAACAGGAGGCAAGACAGAATAGAACTCTACAGGACTCCACAGGGTAGGTCCGAGAGGATGACGAGTAATCGCCCATCACCACTCCCCACAGGAAAGAGCAGAACCATTTGAGTAGTCCCATGCACCCCTGCCAGGTCCCGCGGTTGTGTCAACAACATCTCGTGATCAACAGTATCAAAGGCCACCGAAAGATCTAACAAGATAAAAGGGTAAAATTTCCCTTGTCAGTCTCCAGGTGCAAGTCATGGACCAAGGCCACAAGTGCAATCTCCGTGCCATATCCATGACAAAAGCCTGACTGAAACGGGTCCAGGGAAATTATGGCATTGAGATGGGCCTGGAGCTGTCGGGCAACCACCCGTTCAGTAACCTTCCTTAAAAAAGGAAGGTTGGAGACAGGCCGACAGTTGACTGGAGAGTTGGCGTCCAAAGATAGTTTCTTGAGCAGAGGGCAGACAATAGCAGTTTTAAGGGCACCCGTCACCCTCTCCTCCCCAAGGGAGGCTTCAGTGAGAGTCGGGGGCCACCATCGTTCTAACTGCTGCCCTTCTTGCTTCAGTTGTCACTGGTCCTCCGTCAGTCATGGGGACCCACGCTGCCAATGCTCAGGGAGCAGACGCCTAGGAGCTGCCCGGTCGATGGCCTCAGACAGCAAGATGTTCCAAAAAGCCACGAGGTCATCGAGGGAGCTGTCGTCAAGGTCAGAGGGTAATTCCCCAAGAGCATTTCGGAACCTCAGGTTCCATGAGTCTCCGGGGGCAAACTATCCTAACTGGCTCCACACCTTTCCGGGGGCAGTCATGTACCAGGACACTGGCCCGAAGGAGGTAATGATCCGTCCATGACAAAGGTTCCAGTACCACGTCCCTCACCACGGATCCCCTGCCTCAAGGCCCATGCAAAATACTATGTCAAGGGTATGCCCTCCTTCATGCAATCGGGCCCACAATCATCTGAACACCCTCCTCTTGGAGGTCTGCCAAGCCCAAGACTGTTTGCCTTCCAGAGGAGCTGTAAGACCTTTTTGTTTGACCAGGCATTTGGCAGGCAGGAATAGGGTTCAGTCGGATTGGGTAGAGTGGTTTGGGGAGGTGAATAGGTGAGGGTAAAGGAAGGGGGTGGGATGATGGGGTTTTAAGGGATTTCAACGTATTTGTGTGTGTTGATTTTTTAAAATGTTGTGAGCTGCCTCGAGTCTTCAGAGAAGGGTGGGGTAAAAATAAAGTACATACACACAAGCCCTTAAGGCTACCTAACAGCAACCAGAGGCAGCCGCTTGAAGGTCAGGGGTCCCCTTTTGTGCTATAGCCCTGCTATAGGTGGTAGTCAAGCAGGGCAGCCAAAGAACAGTCCCTTCAGCAGCTTCCCCCAGCAGCTTCTCCAGCCAAGGCCAAGAGGCACCTTTTGTGGGAACTGCAAGCCCTGCTGCAGGTGGTAATCAAGCAGGACAGCCATAGGAATGGTATAGTCAGAATGTGACTATAGCATAACTTCAAAGCAATTTGAGATCAGTCATTGTGCTGGGTATCTCATTAGTGAACTCTTAGATCAGTAGGAAGTACAATTTGCTGATCAATATGGCTTGTTGGGTTAGGCTGCTTATTTCACTTCTTTGATCTTTTACTTCCCACAGTTATGTGTTTGAGAGATTAGAGGTGGAGAAACTCATTACATTCATCGATATTAAGATACAGTTTTCCTCATTTACATTACTAAGTTTTTGAATTATATTTAAAGGGCATAAAGTGCACTACACTAGTTGGAAGAACTTTATTTCCCCTTCAGAAGTAAAAAGCTTTTGAGGAATCTCAATATTTGGTTGACTAGATTGTAAAAGGATAATTACCCATTGTAGTAGAATTGATAATTGACTCATTAGATCAAGCACAACAAAAGACATGCTAATCCTAAAGGGAGTATAGAAAGTAATCATTTTTATTGTTTCTTTACCCCTGTACAGGTGCTGCCTGCAATAAAGCTCCAGGATTCACTCAGTTCCACTTCATGGTTTATGCTCCTTTTCTGAATCAGCCATCTGAGCACATAGTAGATTGTATTTAGGGTTTTTACTCTATTGCTGGCATCTACGCATAAAGAGAAATGGAGGAAACAAAGACAAAAAAATTATTGATGGACTTCTATTTTAACAAATGTTTACAGTTTACTTTTGCACAACTATTAAAGGAAAAGCAAATTTATTCTGAAATTGTACCTCCTCTGCCTTACTGATGATTTCCTTTTATGATTTCACAGCATATGTAAACTTGATCTATACAGGCCTAGTCTGGCAAACTATAAGGCTGACAAGTAGGTCAAATTCCACTGTGCAGACTCAAAGAATAACCTCTACTAAAAGAATGGGGACTGTACTTAAGTTTCTTCCATTTTGAAAGAGCAATTCCCTATATTTAAAATGAAGAAAACCTCTGAAAAATTTCTTAGAAAGGAAGAATTTTGGACTCTTGCCAATATAAGAAAAAGGACAGGCAATCTCTTTCATGACTGAGCAGTAAAACAGCCTGGCATTACATTACAGGTTTTGTTGTGCTCAGTTGTCATTCTCTGTCACAATATTGCACCATAGTATATTTCTCTACAGTGTTGAGCGGTTATGCGTTTGTTTTGTGGTTTGGGTGCAGGAGTGCTGGCATGCTCCCATTTACACGCAGCTTACTGAAGAGGATTCCAGGTCCATGGACAAGTCCCAGAAGACCTGACACGTGAGACTACAGATCTTTGTGTTAACATTTTGTTAGAAATTTTGTAAATCTCATTTTAACAGATTTCTTGACAATTGAGACCCATGTACTTGGACTTTTCCTTGTGATGCATAATTATGCAAGCAAGCTGTTTTCTCTAGCCGATTACTTCCTAGCCTGGCCTTGCTTTATGTAAAGGTGCCATAGAACATAAGTGCCATACTGGTTCAGACCCATTGTCTGTTGAGCCCAGTGTCCTGCCTATTAACAGCGGTCAGCTACAATAGCTCGAAAGCTGTACAAGTACTGGTCATGGAGGCATGACCCATCTGCTAGCGATCAGTATCCAGGGGCTTAAGTCCCAACTAGTTACTGTTTATGGTTCTAACTAGGGCTGAAACTCACCCTCGCAATTCTCGAAAATCTCAGTGAGAACCAGGTTCTCACCAAGATTTTTAAGAACAGGTCAAGAATTAGCCGGTGCTTGACTTGTTCTCGTGAGTTTCTCACTGCCAAAAAACAGCACTGTGCATGCGCAGAATGGCCATCACTGATGTTTTGCACATGCGCAGCCCCCAGTAATCTCTTTTTGCATGCACAGAGCATTTTTAGGGTTTCAAGAATCTAAGGATTCTCAAGAAACCTTTAAAAAAAAAAGCTTTGTACATGTGCAAAAATGGCTGCTGGGGGTGCACATGTGCGGAATGGCCCCAGTGGCCACATGCACAGAATGTTTTTTTGAGGTTTCTCGAGAATCTTATGAGATTCTCAAGAACCCTTGCAAGAACACTCGAGATCTCTCTTGGGTTGTGAGAATCTTGCATGTTCTTGTGAGAATGAAAATTCATTCTCGTTTCACCCCTAATTCTATCCTCCAACAATGTACCTAGTTTCCGTTTGAAGCTAGTTTATGCTGCTGGCTTTCACTGCCTCCTCTTGCAGTGAGTTCTATAACTATTATCCACTGAGTTTAAAAGTACTTCCTTGTATTAGTTTATCTGCCACCATTAATTTCTGAGCGTGTCCCCTTGTTCTCTTGTTGTGAGAAAGGGCAAACAAGAGTTCCCTATTTACTTTTCCACACAGCTCAGGATTTTATAATCTTCTACCATATCCCCCCTTAATCGCCTCTTCTCCAAGCTAAACAGCCCTAAACTGTGGAGCGCCTCAAATGGAAGTCGATCCATCCCTTCTATCATCCTTGTTGCCCCTCTCTGAACTTTTTCCAGTTCTATTTTATCTTTCCTGAAATGGGGTGACCAGAACTNCAGCTTCTCCAGCCAAGGCCAAGAGGCACCTTTTGTGGGAACTGCAAGCCCTGCTGCAGGTGGTAATCAAGCAGGACAGCCATAGGAATGGTATAGTCAGAATGTGACTATAGCATAACTTCAAAGCAATTTGAGATCAGTCATTGTGCTGGGTATCTCATTAGTGAACTCTTAGATCAGTAGGAAGTACAATTTGCTGATCAATATGGCTTGTTGGGTTAGGCTGCTTATTTCACTTCTTTGATCTTTTACTTCCCACAGTTATGTGTTTGAGAGATTAGAGGTGGAGAAACTCATTACATTCATCGATATTAAGATACAGTTTTCCTCATTTACATTTCTAAGTTTTTGAATTATATTTAAAGGGCATAAAGTGCACTACACTAGTTGGAAGAACTTTATTTCCCCTTCAGAAGTAAAAAGCTTTTGAGGAATCTCAATATTTGGTTGACTAGATTGTAAAAGGATAATTACCCATTGTAGTAGAATTGATAATTGACTCATTAGATCAAGCACAACAAAAGACATGCTAATCCTAAAGGGAGTATAGAAAGTAATCATTTTTATTGTTTCTTTACCCCTGTACAGGTGCTGCCTGCAATAAATCTCCAGGATTCACTCAGTTCCACTTCATGGTTTATGCTCCTTTTCTGAATCAGCCATCTGAGCACGTAGTAGATTGTATTTAGGGTTTTTACTCTATTGCTGGCATCTACGCATAAAGAGAAATGGAGGAAACAAAGACAAAAAAATTATTGATGGACTTCTATTTTAACAAATGTTTACAGTTTACTTTTGCACAACTATTAAAGGAAAAGCAAATTTATTCTGAAATTGTACCTCCTCTGCCTTACTGATGATTTACTTTTATGATTTCACAGCATATGTAAACTTGATCTATACAGGCCTAGTCTGGCAAACTATAAGGCTGACAAGTAGGTCAAATTCCACTGTGCAGACTCAAAGAATAACCTCTACTAAAAGAATGGGGACTGTACTTAAGTTTCTTCCATTTTGAAAGAGCAATTCCCTATATTTAAAATGAAGAAAACCTCTGAAAAATTTCTTAGAAAGGAAGAATTTTGGACTCTTGCCAATATAAGAAAAAGGACAGGCAATCTCTTTCATGACTGAGCAGTAAAACAGCCTGGCATTACATTACAGGTTTTGTTGTGCTCGGTTGTCATTCTCTGTCACAATATTGCACCATAGTATATTTCTCTACAGTGTTGAGCGGTTATGCGTTTGTTTTGTGGTTTGGGTGCAGGAGTGCTGGCATGCTCCCATTTACACGCAGCTTACTGAAGAGGATTCCAGGTCCATGGACAAGTCCCAGAAGACCTGACACGTGAGACTACAGATCTTTGTGTTAACATTTTGTTAGAAATTTTGTAAATCTCATTTTAACAGATTTCTTGACAATTGAGACCCATGTACTTGGACTTTTCCTTGTGATGCATAATTATGCAAGCAAGCTGTTTTCTCTAGCCGATTACTTCCTAGCCTGGCCTTGCTTTATGTAAAGGTGCCATAGAACATAAGTGCCATACTGGTTCAGACCCATTGTCTGTTGAGCCCAGTGTCCTGCCTATTAACAGCGGTCAGCTACAATAGCTCAAAAGCTGTACAAGTACTGGTCATGGAGGCATGACCCATCTGCTAGCGATCAGTATCCAGGGGCTTAAGTCCCAACTAGTTACTGTTTATGGTTCTAACTAGGGCTGAAACTCACCCTCGCAATTCTCGAAAATCTCAGTGAGAACCAGGTTCTCACCAAGATTTTTAAGAACAGGTCAAGAATTAGCCGGTGCTTGACTTGTTCTCGTGAGTTTCTCACTGCCAAAAAACAGCACTGTGCATGCGCAGAATGGCCATCACTGATGTTTTGCACATGCGCAGCCCCCAGTAATCTCTTTTTGCATGCACAGAGCATTTTTAGGGTTTCAAGAATCTAAGGATTCTCAAGAAACCTTTAAAAAAAATAGCTCTGTGGATGTGCAAAAATGGCTGCTGGGGGTGCACATGTGCGGAATGGCCCCAGTGGCCATTTTGCACATGCACAGAATGTTTTTTTGAGGTTTCTCGAGAATCTTATGAGATTCTCAAGAACCCTTGCAAGAACACTCGAGATCTCTCTTGGGTTGTGAGAATCTTGCATGTTCTTGTGAGAATGAAAATTCATTCTCGTTTCACCCCTAATTCTATCCTCCAACAATGTACCTAGTTTCCGTTTGAAGCTAGTTTATGCTGCTGGCTTTCACTGCCTCCTCTTGCAGTGAGTTCTATAACTATTATCCACTGAGTTTAAAAGTACTTCCTTGTATTAGTTTATCTGCCACCATTAATTTCTGAGAGTGTCCCCTTGTTCTCTTGTTGTGAAAAAGGGCAAACAAGAGTTCCCTATTTACTTTTCCACACAGCTCAGGATTTTATAATCTTCTACCATATCCCCCCTTAATCGCCTCTTCTCCAAGCTAAACAGCCCTAAACTGTGGAGCGCCTCAAATGGAAGTCGATCCATCCCTTCTATCATCCTTGTTGCCCCTCTCTGAACTTTTTCCAGTTCTATTTTATCTTTCCTGAAATGGGGTGACCAGAACTGACCAGAAATTTATACCAAAGATTTATACAGCAGCATTATGATATTTTCCCTTCTATTTTCTATTCCCATCAATAATTCCTAGCATTCAGTTTGTCTTTTTGGCTGATGTCTTCAAGGAACTATCCGCGTGGACTTGTAAGTTCTTTCTCTTGAGTGGTTACACCAGATTATAATCTAGCATTGTGTATGTAAAGTAAGGATTATTTTTCCCTATGTGCATCACCTTGCACTTATCAACATTGAATATCATTTGCCATTTTATTGCCCATTCACCCATTTGTCCAAAATTCCTCTGTGATGCCTCACAGTCTGCCTGGGTCTTAACTATCTTGAATAATTTGATATCATCTGCAAGTTTAGCCACCTCACTCTTTACCCCTTTTTCCAGATCATTAATGAGTATG
The DNA here is from genome assembly GCA_003113815.1 of Sphenodon punctatus. Lineage (NCBI taxonomy): Eukaryota > Metazoa > Chordata > Lepidosauria > Sphenodontia > Sphenodontidae > Sphenodon > Sphenodon punctatus. Next base: position 876,114 of record QEPC01012288.1, read on the forward strand.
TTAAACAATACTGGTCCCAGTACTGACTGACCCCTGAGGCACCCCACTGTTTACCTCTCTCCAACTTGAAAAATGTCCATTTATTCCTACCCTTTGTTTTCTATCTTTTTAACCAGCTACCATAACGTGACTCTTCCTCTTATTCCGTGACTTATTAGTTTGTCCAAGAGTCTCTGCTGAGGGACTTTGTCAGAAGCTTTTTGAAAATCCAGATCTACTGTATCAACTGGATTGCCCCTATCCATGTGCTTATTAACAATCTCATAACATTCTAATAGCCTAGTGAGGCATGACTTCCCATTGCTAAAGCTATGCTGGTTTTTACCCGTCAAATATTGTTCTACGATGTCCCTATTACTATAAAATTTGTGACATTTGGCTATCTTCCCTAATCGATTCAGCAATGAGGGAGGGTGCAGAAGATATTTTAAAATATTTGTTGACCCTATCCTCATTGGATTCATTACTCGCTGTGGCAATTTTTATTAAACTGGCCAATGAAAGGAGACAGAAGATTTTGCGATCTCAGGCGGTATTAAGTATGAGTTAGCTGCTCGACCTGAACAGCCATATGGACTGTTTCATTGTTAGAGATATCATTAGCCCATGACTTTAGATTTCTAGTTTATAGGCTACTGGACTGATATTGAGTATTGTATTTGTATACTTGATGGCGTTTATGGCTTGATATTCCTTTTCAATCTTTGTAAATGGATCAGGATTTTATTACAACTTTTGTATTTCTTTCTCTATTTTTATGTATGTACATTTTCTTGTCTGTTCCTTGGCTACGATGAAAGTCAATGCCGTAATAAATTATTCATATTCGTACCCGTCAAATCATACTTGTCAATATTCACTCGTCGCCACCCCCCACCCCCCAACTCTTTAGAGGCAATGTAAGGCCGGGAGAAACCTAGTCTGGCCAAATTGGGCCACTGGCTCCCAAAAGTATCCTCTCGGAGGTAGGGGAACAAACCCGTCTGGCATGGGTTAACTGACCTCAACCAGAGCTTATGGGCCCAAGCCCAAGCCAAGAAATGCCAGCTCTGCTGGCCCATCTCCAGCCTAATTGCAGCCCCAGGAGTTCCCCCAGGAGCCCTAAGCAATGCCCTAAGAAAAACTGACTAAACCCTATCCATGTGCGGAGGGGCAAATGGTGCCCATAAATCTGCTCCGAACAAGACCTGGGCAGTAGACTTTGCATTAAATGTCCGAAGGGCCATCTTAAACTCCGTCCTGCCAGAGATCAAAAAGAATTTTCGGATAGCACAGGCAGATTGTTTTGCCACTACCAATGCCCCCTCTAGATGTTTTTTACACACACACACACACACACGCAGCTTGAAACATTAACCCCAAGTACCTAAAGTCTTTAACTTGGAGGATCTGGATTCCCTCGACCCGCCAAGAATGCCAATTGGCCCTGGGGGAGTTGGCAAAAACCACCACCTTCGATTTAATCAGGTTAAGGACCAAATTGTTCTCCCTACAATACAAAGCAAAGGCATCGAGTTACCTACTTAGTAGGGGTGGGAAGTTCGGTTCCTTTCGTATCCGATACTGCCGGTATTTTCCTGTACCGGCAGTATTGGATTAATCCGGTTAATGGGGGTACCGGTGCCGGTTCCCCCGTGCCGGATTTGTTTATATTGCAGCCATTGAAATGAATGACCGCAATGTAAAAGAAAGAAAGAAAAATAAAATCCGCCCCCCCCCTCCGGTCCAGGCTGCGTGGGTGGAAGGGGGGACACCACCCACCCACCCTGCCCAGCCTCGATTTTTAAAGATTTTTTTTTTACCCAAGTCCCTGCTAGTGCGGGCTCCGGGCCGCCGCAGTGGCGGCGACCCAAAGCCCGCACCAGCAGGTACTAGTGATCCCTGGGGTGGGGGGTGGTTTAACACCCCCCATTCCAGGGATCACCCTACCCCCCCACCCAGAGATCGCTTACCTTTTGTGCTCTGGGCGGTGGCGGCTGCACGGCGGTCCGGCGACTTCAGCGCTGGCTGGCTTCAGCACTTGACTAGGCCTTCCGGGGAACTTCCGTTTTTTTGTTTTGTTTTTTTCCCATTGATTTCAATGGGAACAGTTCCCCATTGAAATCAATGGGAAAATACTGGTACCGGTATACCGGTTCTAATCCGGTAAACCGGATTTTGGGGAACCGGTATCCGGTAAAACCGGTATCCGTTTTTTTGGGTGAAGTCCCACCCCTGCTACTTAGGCCCTTCTGGATCTGAGATAGAAGAGCCAGATCATCCGCAAATAGTAGGCAACCTACATGGCATGAGGCCAGGCCGGGGGGGGGGGAATTGGGGCAGTGCCATACGTGGAACCACATCGTTGAAAAATAAATTTAAAAGGGAGGGGGCGAGAACACAGCCCTGTCTAATCCTACGTTTAACGGGAAACTCCTCAGAGATATGCCCCCGGTGGTCCCACCTAACCACCAACGTGGAGTCAGCATATAAAAGTTTAATTAGGACCAACAACCTACGATCCAGGGCCATGTTTGCCAATTTGTTCCACAAAATTGGCCTACTGACAGAGTCAAAGGCCATCCTGAGGTCCAGGAAAGCCACAAAAAACCTCCGGTTCTGCTGTTTGTATTTCTCTATTAGGTGCGTTAAAATGAGGCAGTGGTCAATAGTTGACCTGGCCCGCTGAAAGCCCACTTGTTTGGGGTAAATTGTGCCCGACATCTCGCACCATGCCACGAGTTTGGTCAACAAATGCTTAGTGTAAAGTTTACTTATTACGCACAACAAGCTGATGGGTCTATAATTCTTCAGGTCACTAAAAGCTCCCTTCTTAAATATGGGTACCAAGATTGCTTGCAACCAAATAGACAGGACACGTCCCAAATGGTCGATGGCCGTAAAAAGTGCCGTTAACAGTGGCACCCACCATTCCTTATGGTTCTTAAGAAAGTTGATGGAAATAAGATCCACCCTGGGGCCCTATTGCTTTTACATGAGTAGATTAAATTGCTAACCTCCCCAGGTGACATGGGGGGCCAAGCAGGAGTGCCCTCAAGGCTTCCCTGCAATTCGAGAGGTTCCTCCTGACTGGCAGATGAGGAATACAGGTCGAAAAAATATTGGGTCCGTACATGTGGCACGATGGGGGTGTGAGGATGTGAACGTTCAGGAGGAAAGGGCAGGGGCAGTAGCCCCCAAGCATATGTCCTGCTATCCATGGCTGGCTCCTCCAATTGACTCTTTAGCCCAGTATCTGGTATCAAGGTACTCGGCGAGAGAGAAGTGACTGATGTCAGCCGCAAGATTTAATGCACTTCCAACACAGCTTTGGGTCGGCAGATTAGCAGGGGTTCTGTTTAGCCAGAGACTTTGCCCCTTCGATCACCTTGAGGTCAAGATGGTTGACCATGTTTTGATCAGGTGCCATCTGTATGATCACCTGCGGGTTGAGTTTTTGGGGTCCTTGCAATTATGGCAGAGTAGGTGGTCTGACGATAGACTAAGGGATTTTTTGCTTGGGGATCATAACCCGGACATTACTTGTCAGGTGGTGAAATTCCTGACTGAAGTTTTTCTTAGGAGACATCAGTTTATAAATTTCCAATCAGCACCCGTGTAGGCCAGGGGTAGCTGTTAGGCCCTGATAATCCTTGCGGTCCCAAGCAATGCCAATATTTTGTGTACCTATGTTTGTTGTGTTTGATATTGTGTATGTTTTATTGTAAGCGTGGCCTTTGGCCATTGCTGCATACAACATATTTCTTCTTCTACTTGTCAGTATGCCTAATAATTCGGTTTTGGTCTCCACCAGTTTGCCTGGTACTGATGTCAGACTTCCAGGGTCACCTCTGGAACCCTTCTTAAAAATTGAGATTACATTGCTAACCTCCAATCCTCTGGCACAGTGAAGGATTTTAGCAATAAATTACATATTACTGATAGTAGTTAATTCATTTTAAATTCAAGTTCTTTCCGTACCCTTGGATGAATACCATCTGGCCTGGGTGACCCGCTACTGTTTAAATTATTCAATATGCAATCAAACCTCTTCTGGCATTATGCTAATTTCAGATCATTCCTCCAATTCCTTGCCAACAAAGATATTTCTGGTGTGGGTATCACCCCAATATCCTCTGCCGTAAAAACTGATGCAAAGAACTGTTTTAGTTTCTCAGCAATGGCCTTGTCATCTTTGAGTGCCCCCTTTGTTTCCTAATCATCTAGCAGACCAACTGCCTCTCTAGCAGGTTTCCTGCCTCTGATGTATTGGTGGGGGGAAATGTTGCATTTGGTATCTTTAGCAAGTTGCTCCTCAAACTCCCTCTTGGCCTGTCTTATCATAGCTTTACGTCTCTGCCAATGTCTGTGCTGATTCCTATTTACCCCATTTGGAGTACTTTTCCATTTTTTGAAGGACAATTTTTTTTTGGCTCTGATAGCCTCCTTAATTTTACCATTTAGCCATGCAGACATTTGTTTGGGTCTTTTCCTGCCGCCTTAATTTGTGGTATACATTTAATCTGGGCATCTAAGATAGTAGTTTTCAATAGTCTCCATGCCTCTTGCAGGCCTTTTGTCCCTGAGTCTCTCCCTTTTAATTTCCCTTTAACTAACTTGCTCATCTTTGCATAGTTCCACTTCTTGAAGTTAAACACCCTTGTCACAGACTTAATTGGTAAGCTCTTACCTATTAGCATGTTGAATTTAATTACATTGTGATCACTGTTAGCAAGTGGCTCTGCCACTGTTACCCTTCCACCAGACCCTCTGCTCCAGTTAGGACAGGATCTAAAATAGCTTCTCTTGTGGGTTCAAAAACAAGCTGCTCCAGGAAGCAGTCATTTTTCTGCAACACATCCTGAGGAGATACTTTCTCAGTCAATATGAGGTAGTTAAAAACCCCCATTATTATTGCACTGCCTACTTTTGTAGCCTCCGTAATCTTCCCTAGCATATCACAGTCACTGTCTGTATCCTGGTCAGGGGGTCAATAATATAGCCCCACTACTATCCAGCTGCCTTTTAAACATGGAATTTCTATTCATAGTGATTCAGGCATTAGAGAGCCTGCAAGTGTAATAGAATCCTATGCTGTACTTACAGTTAACCTGTCTCTGTTGCTAAGATGTGAACATACCCAGTAACTGGGGAGGTGTAACAGATGGTAGATTCTTGTATTACTTACCAACGGTAGATATGTTTTATTTTTCTAAAGTCCTAATTATTAGAGATGCTTTGCAACTTAGGAATCATTAAGTTAATGCAACTTATAAAAATCTTTCCCTTACTATATGGTGACTCTAAAGTAGAGAAGTTTACAAGTACTGGTTTCTTTTTCCTATTTAAGCTGTTAAATAGATTATGAAACCATAATTTTTCCTCAGAATTGTTCCTTGCTATAAGCAATGTGCTATTTCTGATGTCTCATTTAATAACTTTAGAATTACTCTTTGCTTTTATTTCCCAAATCAATTTTTCCTTCCTGCTTGCCTTAAGAACATAAGCAGTGACATACTGGGTCAGACCAATGGTCAATTTGACCCCAGCATCCTGTCTCTGACAGAGGCCAATCTTGGTCATTTGAGAGAAGTACCCTATTGGGTCACAATGGGCAATCCATTCTCTGTTGTTCACTCCCAGTAAGAACTTACGTCCCCTAAACCTACTTTGCTTATAACTGTTAATGAACTTACTCTCCAAGAATGTAGCCAATCCTTTTTCAAACCCAATTATGCCACTTCATCTGGCAAGAGATTGCACAAGTTTATTGTGTGTTAAGTAAAAAAATACTTTATAAAAAAAATCTGCCACCAGTTAGTTTTACGGCGTGTCCCCTAGTTCTAGTACTATTCGAGAGAGTAAATAACCGCTCACTATTTACTCATTCCACACCACTCCTAATTTTATAAACTTCTATCATATCCCTTCTCAGTCGTCTCTTCTCCAAGCTAAAGAGCCCTAACCCGTCAGGCATCGGAGTCATTCCATACCCTTTACCATGTTTGTTGTCCTTCTCTATACCTTTATATCCAGGGACGGCTGGTGGGTGTTGAGCTTGGAGGGGCAGTAAGGCCAGCGGGCAATGGTGGGCGGAGCCAGGGCAACGGTGGGCAGAGCCAAGGCAACAGCAGCAAGGAGTCCCAAGGGTTAATGTTGGATGGACATTACATTACTTAATAAAGCAATTTCAGTTAGGTTAGGCAGGTTATAATCACCTCCTCCGCCAGGTTTAAAAGCAGGCAGACAACCTTAAACCTCACTTACAAGCAGTTTTAACAAAGACACACACACACGCAGCAGAGGTTAAGAACGCTGCTTCAGAAAGAAGGGACTTGCTACATGTATGTTGGAAGGACAGCAGTATTCTTGCCCTCTGCTGCGTGTGTGTTGGGGGGGAATTTCAAGGCCCATGAATCACCAGACTCGTTACATCTCAGGATCTCAAAAGCGTTCCATTTCCATCATTGTGAACACACAGCTAAAGATCGCCAGACTCACAGTTACATCTCAGGATTTAAAAAGCATCCCATTTCCAGCATTGTGAACACACAGCTAAAGATCACCAGACTCACAGCTACATCTCCGGATCTCAAAAGCATCCCATTTCCAGCATTGTGAGCACACCTAAAAGCTCTCCAGACTCACAGGTACATCTCAGGACCTCAAAAGCATCCCATTTCCAGCATTGTGAGCACACCTAAAGATCCCAACCTCGAGGGGTGGGAGCAGCGTGGGGGGACCCTTGGTGGGGGGGAGCGGACCCTCGGAGGGTGGGAGCAGGTTGGGGGGACCCTCCGGGGTGGGGGGGAGGGATCACTTACCTGGCTGCTGCTCTGGCGGTCCCTGGCAGCCCGAGCTGCAGGCAGAGGTGGGGGGGGAAGTTCCCTGCCTTGCCGCTCTCAGCGGCAGATTGGGGGGGAGAGCAGCAGGGTCCAGGTCCAGGAAGCGGGCTGGCTGGCGGTGCGCTGTTGAGAGCGCGCTGCCAGCCAGCCTCCTAAGTTGTCCCCCCACGCTCCCTGCCTCAGCCGCCTGGCCCAAAACGTCTCGCCTGGGCGTTTTGTAACAAGCGCCCAGGCGAGAAGCTCTATTGCGCCCATTAGGCGCAATGGAACGGCTAGCCCCTCCCTCCACAGCACGTCCTAGGCGTGCTGTGGACTGAGGGACTCAGCCGCCTAAATCGCGTTTTCAATAGAAAACGCAGTTTGGGTGGCTGAGCCAGCTCAGCCTTTTTGTCCCTTCCGGGACCCACTCTCAGAGCGGCTCTGAGAGTGGATCTCGGAAGGGAGATAGACTAGAGTCTGACAGCCTCTGAAGCCGGTCAGAGGCTGCTGCAGCTGTCAGAAGCGGCGGCGGGGTTTTGTTTTGGGTTTTTTTTACACAGAGATGGCGCGGCGGGGGTCCCCCAGGGTGCTAGGGGGGTAGTGCCCCAAACGCCCTGGTGGGGAGCCGCGCCTGTTTATATCCTCTTTTGAGATGGAGCGACCAGAACAGCACATGATATTCAAGATGTGCTCACGCCATAGATTTATAGAGGGCCATTATGATATTTTTCAGTTTTATTCTCTATCCATTTCTGAATAATTCTGAACATCCTGTTTGCTTTTTTGGCCTCCACCGCAGATTGAGCTGAGGATTCCAATGTATTGTCCACAATTATTCCCAAGTTCCTTTTCCTGAGTGGTAACCTCTAATTTAGAACTATATGTGCCAATATACATATCGTTCAGATTATTTTTCCCTATGTGCATCACTTTGCACTTGTCATCATTAAATTTCATCTGCCATTTAGATACCCAGTCTCCTAAAACCCTCCTATAATTCCTCACAGTCTGCTCAGGTTTTAGCTACCTTGAATAACTTTGTGTCATCTGCAGATTTGATCACCTGGCTTTTTAGTTCCTTTTCCAGATCATTAATATTAAAGAGGCCTGCTGCCCGGCCCGTAACAGAGCTGTCACTGCCATCCCCCAGCACTGTACCTGCTGCTGCCACCACCAACGCTGCTGAAGACGGACCCAGCTTCCCTCAGGGACTCATGCTGCCCGGCCACAGGTACCATCTATCCCCTCCCCCTTGTTGGAGTAGGGGGGTTGGCCAGGGCGTACGGCCGGACTTCCAGGTCCAGTGCAGCCAAAAGCAGCCTGGCAGCATCACAGGCAGCGTGCCTAAGGGCCGCACTAATGGATCTTTATGTGTGGCCCTTAGCAGGGCCAGGAGGCCATTAACGCGGGCGGGGGGTATAGTTGTTTTGGGGAAATAGGGGTGGGGGGAATGACTTGTTTGTTTTGTGTGGAAGGGGGTTACTGGGACTGGGTTAGGAGGGTAAGGGCTGACCCCCTTGGTTTAAGGGAGAGGTGCAGCTCTTTGGGGAGGGGGGTTACCCTCCTGTGAGGGGGAAGGGGGAACCCCCTTTGTGTGAGGGAGGGGTGCAGCCCTTTGAAGAGGGAGGGTTACCCTCCTGTGAGAGAGGTGGGTAGGGGGTATATCAGTGGGTGGGACTCTCCCTCAGGGATCTGGAGCAACGGTCTCCAGGGAGTTGGGGGGACGGACCAGAGGGGGAGTCGTCGTCATCATCATCATCATCATTTATTAAGGCGTAACTTTTAGTCATTGCCAGAACGTACACAACAATACAAACAAATATACAAGAGACAATACACACATAATACAATCGATAATAAATAAATAACTGTCCTTAGAAACAAAGGAACAGATACTTCCCAACCTCAAGGATTGAGAAAATAAAATCCAACTATACTCAATAAAAGTATACTATAAATAAATAAAATGAAATTACCAGTCTCGTGCATCGAGACCTAACCATATTCCATTGCGTCCCATTATGCACCCAGCAATTCCTCATTAATACCCCATAGGTTGGTCCTTTATGCATTCCACCCTAAATAACTATGCCCATACCTACTTGAGGCTTGAATAGTTGGCCCTACCCTTCTTGTTCACGAGAATACAAGAAAATCCTAGGGGTAACCCTGAGGGGGAGTCTGCAGCCATAGGGGTCGTGTTAGGTCAGGGGAATTATGATCCTTCTGGGAGGCGAGTTCAGCGTGTGAGACAGGACAGATGTTGTATACCTGTCCTGCTCAATGGCCCCCAGGCTGGTGGTGAGGTGATTGGTACTCAGAGGGTCCCTGACCTCAGTTTGCTGCTGGTAAATGCGAGGTCGGTAGCCAATAAGTCAACTACAGTCCGGGAGATGATCCTGGACCAGGCGACTGACCTCGAATGTGTTACAGAGACCTGGCTGGAGGCCTATATTGGCTGACCTTGTATTTGGGTACTCCGTACAGCACCACCCGCAGCTGGAGGGATGGGGGGGGGGGTGTAGCCACTATTTTTAAGGATACATTGTCTGTGATGAGATTTCATGTGCAATCTATCATGGGTATAGAGGGCCTCTATCTGGTGTTGAATTTGGCCGGAGACAGAGTGGGGGTACTGCTGGTATACCGGGCACCCACCTGTACAGCAGTTTCCCTGCCCGCACTGACCGAGCTGGTGTTGAAGGTGGTCTTGCAGTTCCCCAGGGCGATAGTCCTGGTGGACTCATGCCAACGCCAGTCTTGGAGGGGCAGAGCATGAGTTCATGGCCACCATGGCAACCATGGGCTTGTCTCAGAGAACGATGGGCCCTACACATGTTGGAGGACATACCCTGGACATGATATTTTGCACAGGCCTTGAAGCAGGGGATCCGTTAGTGGGGGAAGTGTCCTCAATGCCCTTGTCAATATCTCCTCCAGGCCTATATCTTGGCATATGTTCGCCCCGAAGGCTTCTAGAACCAGGAAAGTTCCAGACCGCTCTAGGAAATATTTCCTCTGACCTCGATGGCTGCTCATTTAATGACCTCATGACCATGTGGAATTCCGTGTTGGTGGAGGTCATTGATCGTGTGGCTCCCAGGCGTCCGCTCCTGAATCGACGACAACACAGGTCCCCATGGTATACGGAGGAGCTGCGGCGGATGAAGCGGGAAGGGTGGTGGTTAGAACTTGCGTACTGAAGTTGACCAATTGCAGCGTAGAGTCTGGTTATGTACCTATGCTGTTGCAGTGCGGGCAGCAAAGTTTTCTTTGCTGCCGTCATTGCGTCTGCTAAGTCCCGCCCGGCTGAGCTTTTCCGGGTGGTGAGGGGGCTGGTCAGTCTGGCCTCCCTCTGCCTGGATTTAGAGTCATCAAATGCTCTCTATGATTTGTTTGTGGACTTTTTTGCGGATAAAATTGCTCAAATCCACCAGTTTTAAGAAAACATATGAAGTGCCATATTGGGTCACACCAATGGTCCATCAAGCCCAGCATCCTGCCTCCGACAGTGACCAGTCATGAGGGCCTAGGAGAAGCACCCAACAGGTCACCATACTATCCATTCCCTGTGGGTCATCCCCAGGCTCTCGACAGCAAAGGGTTTTGTTCCCCAATCCTATCTGGCTAATAGCTACTAATGGACCTATCTTTCAGAAACTTGTCCAAACCTCTTTTAAACTCAGCTATGCTGCTGGCCTTGACCACCTCCCCTGGCAGAAAATTCCACAACCTAATTGTACACTGAGTGAAAAAATACTTTATTTTGTTTGTTTTTACTCTGCCACCTGTGAGTTTCATGGAGTGTCCCCTAGTTTTAGTACTAGTTGGGAGGATAAATAACCATTCCCTGTTTACAAGTTCCACACTACTCATGATTTTATAGACCTCTATCATATCTCTTCTCAGCCGTCTCTTTTCCAAGCTGAAGAACCCCAGCGTATCAAGCCTCTCCTCATACGGGTGCTGTTCCATACCCTGGATCATTTTTGTTGCCCTTCTCTGTACCTTTTCTAGTTCCGCTATGTCTTTTTTTGATTTTTGCCGACCACAACTGCACACAATATTCAAGGTGTGGTCACACCATTGATTTGTATAGAGGTGTTATGACATCCTCAGTTTTATTCTCTATTCCCTTGCGAATAATTCCTAACATTCTATTTGCTTTTTTGACCGCTGTGGCACACTGGGCTGAGGATTTCAGTGTATTATCCACAATCACTCCCAGATCTTTTTCCTGAGTGGTAACTCCTAGCTTAGTACCCAGCATTGTGTACTCATAATTTGGATTATTTTTCCCAATGTGCATCACTTTGCACTTGTCCACATTAAATCTCATCTGCCATTTAGATGCCCAGGCACCCAGTCTTGTAAGATCTTGCTGCAGCTCCTCACAGTCTGCTCGTGTTCTGACTACTCTGAATAACTTGGTGTCATCTGCAAATTTGATCACCTCACTCTTAACACCCTTTTCCAGATCATTAATGAATACATTGAAAAGAACTGGTCCCAGTACAGATCCTTGGGGCACACCACTTTTTACATCCCTCCATTGTGAAAACTGGCCATTTAGTCCCACTCTTTGCTTCCTATCCTTTAACCAGCTACCAATCCATAGCAAAACACTACCTCCTATCCCATGGCTTTTTAATTTTCTCAAGAGTCATTTATGTGGGACCTTATCAAAAGCTTTCTGGAAATCCAGGTACACTATATCTGCTGGGTCTGCTCTGTCCACATGCTTGTTTACATCCTCAAAGAATTCCAAGAGATTAGTGAGGCATGACTTCGCTTTGCTAAATCCATGCTGACTCTTTGCCATTAAGCCATGTTTATCAATATGCCCAATGATTCCGTTCTTAATTATAGTTTCCACCATTTTGCCAGGCACAGACGTCAAGCTTACTGGTTTGTAGTTTCCAGGATCACCTCTGGAACCTTTTTTAAATATTGGGGTTACATTTGCCACCCTCCAGTCCTCAGGTACAGTCCCAGATGCCAACGTTAGGTTAAAAATTACTACTAGTAGGTTTGCAATTTCACATTTGAGTTTCTTCAGAACTCTGGGGTGAATACCATCTGGCCCTGGTGATTTGTTCATATTAAGCTTGTCAATTGGCTCTAGAACCTACTCCAGGGTCTCACTGATTTGTGACAGTTCATTCAATTCATCACCTACAAAGTGGGGTTCTGCAACTTTTTCAGCAGTAGGTAAGCTGGAGACAGAAGTCCCTTCTTGTCCTGTTTTTTGGGATGAATTTCAGGATGTGTCACCCTCGGATGTGGGGGATGCTCTTGGGATTGTTCGAGCCACCTATTGTGAATTAGATCCATGCCCGTCCTGGCTGGTTAAGGGCATCCGGGAGACATTAGGGTCGTTGCTGGCCAGGATAGTCAATGCCTCCCTTAGGGAGGGCAGGGTATCGGATCACGTCAAGGATGTGGTGGTGCGGCCCCTGCTCAAGAAGTCATAATTGGATGCTGACACCCCAGCTAGTCTCTAACCTTCCCTTTTTATGGAAGTTATTGAATGGGTGGTGACTAAACAGCTTCAGGAGCATTTGGACCGGGTCAGCTTCCCGCAGTCGCATTCTGGCTTCCATCCAGGTTATGGCATGGAGACTGCACTTGTGGCCTTGGTCGACGACCTCTCTCGTGACTTGGACCAGGGTCATTCGATCCTGTTGATTTTGTTAGATCTCTTGGCTGCTATCGATACTGTTGATCACAAGTTGTTGGTGACTCGGCTGCGGAACTGAGCAAGTATGAGCGGGGCTGTTCTTGAATGGTTCCGCTCTTTCCTAGCCCAGAGAACCCAGCATGTGGTGCTGGGTGATTATTCATCTTCTCGACAGAACCTCTCGTGTGAAGTCCCGCAAGGTTCCATCTTGTCCCTTATCTTGTTAAATGTGTATATGCAGCCCTTGGGGGAGGTTGTTAGAGAGTTTGGCGTAAGGTGTCATCAATATGCTGACGACACCTAATTATATCTCTCATTTTCATCAGACCCAGGTCCAGCAGTCTTGGTGCTTACCCGGTGTTTGTCAGCTGTGGGGGCAAACTGCTTGAAGTTAAATCCTGACAAGATGGAGGTGATGGTTGTGGGGAAAGCCGGGGGAGTGGTCCCTGTCATTGATGGGGTCTGTCCTCCCCTGGTATCCCAGGTTTGTAGTTTGGGGGTGCTCCTTGATCCACAGCTCCACCTGAATGTCTAGGTGGCAGCTATAGTGAAGGGTGCATTTTGCCAAATACACCTGGTATGTCGGCTTAGACCATATGTCTCGGACTCGGACCTAGCCACAATCATCCATGCTTTTATTACCTCAAGATTAGACTACTGCAACGCACTCTACATGGGGCTACCCTTGGTGACAGTCCAGAGACTGCAGCTGGTGCAGAATGTGGCGGCTCGTCTCCTGAAGGGGACGGGCCGACGTGAGCACATTACTCCAGTGCTCTGTTCTCTGCACTGACTACCAATAGACTTCCAGGCCCAATTCAAGGTGTGGGTGTTGACCTTTAAAGTCCTAAACGGTCTGGGCCCCACCTACCTGCAAGACCACCTCCCCTTCCGGATTCTGGATTGACCTCTGCAGTCAGCCGGGGACGCCCTTCTTGAGGTCCCCTGGGTGTCGACTATGAGGAGGGGGGTGTTGGTGGCTGCACCGCGGCTGTGGAACTCCCTCCCATTGATGGTCCACCTGACTGATGACCTTCCCTCTTTCCATAAAAAGTGTAAGACTTGACTGTTCCGCCGGACCTTTGCCGAGGGAGATGGGATGGGTGGGTTGGGTTGGGTTGGGTTGAGTTAGGGTGGGGTTTTATTGTTTGGGGAGGAGGTTTAATTCTGGGAAATGTTGATTTTAATGAATTTTATTATACGTTTTAAAACGTTGTTATCCGCCCCGAGATGCTTGTAGCAGGAGGTGGAGCATACAAATGCTACTATAACATTTTTTTAAAATTGTATAGATCTCTGGGGCACTCCACTATTTAATTCTCTCCATTGTGAAAACTGACAGTTTAGTCCTACTTCTTGCTTCCTGTCCTTTAAACAGTTACTGATCCATGATGGGACACTACCTCCTATCCCAAATATGCCCAGTAATTTATTTTTTGGCAACTATTTCCACCAGTTTGCCCAGCACCAATGTCAGGCTCACTGGTCTTAGTTTCCAGGATCGCTCTGGAGCCCTTTTAAAATATTGGCATTACGTTTGCTACCCTCCAATCCTTGGGTACAGTGGCAGATTTTAGCAATAGGTTACATATTACCAGTAGTAGGTCTTCAATTTCATACTAGAGTTCCTTCAGATAGAGAAAAATATCCCCAAGTATAAAGGTCATTCAAACACTTGTTTTTGACAAAAAGCAAAAAAAAGCAGAGGATTTTAGCAATCTTCTGTTGATTTATACAGAATCAGTCTTCTTCATCTAATAAGAACTTTCCTGTCTCCTTTGCATCATCCATTCAAAATTCTGTTTGCTGGATGAGGGGGGCACCTGTCTTCTTTCAGGATGTATAACAAGACACCATGAATACAATATATAATTTGGTCATGCCTATAGTGACTAACCTTATGGCTTCTCATTCTAGCTTGGACACCGTCTCATATACAGTTACTGAATTTCATTTCTAGTATTCAGGGAATTGTTCCTTAGCTGTTTGAGAATCTATTTTAAAAGATGTTTGATCTTCCAACTTCACAGACTTGCTAATCAGTATATTAAATCGGGAGCTCGGAGCTTGAGATTACTAAGGAAAGTCAAACGTAAAAAAAGTAAAATGGTCAATAAATATTTTAATTAACTCTGAATAAAACTTTGAGCACAAACATGCTTTAATGTATCTCCATGATTAGTTTTTGGTGTCCTTGAATAATGCACATTAAAATAGTTGTTTCCGTATGTTCTGAGTTTGTGCATGTTTAAAAGCTGGAAAAATATTCCAGGCCATCATGTCTATTCTTTTTATGGCATACTGTTAACTGTGTTGTTGTAAAACGTATGTTTAGAGGATTCATTTTCCTCACTGTGGATGCAGGGACTATTTCAATAAACTCTCTTCAGGATGTGCTTCTTCCATAAATATGTTAACACTTCTTAAATCCTTTTATAAAAATTTTCATGTATATAAATACATATATCACAGTCACAAGGTCTCACACAATCCCTTGTAGGTCCCTTCCAACTCTTAAGTCTTAGGATTCTATAGACTTTCACCTGCCATCAAATAATTGGAATACTAGTCAGAACTGTGATAATACATGAGAGGAATACAAATAAATGTGAAATAAAATACTGACTGCTACAAGATACAGCCTTTAAGAATACTCAGGGCCCTAGGATCTGAATGTTCATGTAAATTATTTTAATCATTCTTGCTTGAGATTTCTTCAGTATAAGACTGTAGTTGCATGTCTTGCATAAGGGTTGTGTTATCTTGGTTTTGGCAACCAAAATGCTTATATTAACATTTTTGAGCTGACTTTTTTTTTTTTAAAGAAAAGTTGAAAACCATTTTGTTGCTCTTAAATGCTTTCTGCTTTGCACACAGTAAGCAATTTACCACTCTAGATTTTTAGCGTGCTTTGTTTAATTAAAAAACTTTGTGCAGTGATGGAAAATGATGCAGATGACACACAACTTGGAGGAATTTCAAACACTGAAGGACAGAATTAGAATTCAAAATTCTCTTGATAAATTGGAGAACTGGGTGAAAACATTAGATTGAAATAAAGTAATGACAACAGCAAAGTACTGCCACACGTAGATAAGAAAAATCAAACATGCAATTATAAAATGGGTGAAAACTGGCTAGGCAATAGCATTGCTGAGAAGGATTTGGGATTTATAGTGAACCAGAACCTGAATACAAGTCATGCTATTACATAAATGCCATTTCAAGTTGCATTAATAGAAGCACTGTATCCAAGACATGAGAAATGGTTTTTGTAGTAGTACTCATCCCCGTTTAGAGCTACTGAAATCCACATTTTTAGAAGGTCATGGATAAATTAGAGGATTCAGAGGAGAGCAACAAAGACGAAAAGGAGCTGGAATGGAAATCGTGAAGAAAGGTTTTAGGGAGCCAGATGTGTTTAGCGTACAAAAGAGACTTTGGTAGATGTCAGGATCTAACTTGAACTAGCTGTCCTGGCCTTGTTGGACTGTGTGGTGACTCCACAGCACTACCATTGTGTTCTGCTTTGAGCCTTTGCTTCTGCTTGCTTGCTTTGTTTATTTAAAATTATATCCCATCCTACCCCAAGGGCTCTGAGAAGGTTACAAAAAACAAATCCTCTGAAACATTACCCCCCTAAAGCCTATCCCCACCCATCAAATGCCAGGCCAAATGCATGGTATTGCACCATCTTCCAGAAGATGTTCTCGGAGATGCTTCCTCAGACCTGCTCCAGCACTCTGCCAGTCTAATAGGACTCCATGCTCACCAAGCCCTGATTGGTTCCTAGATGTTTAAAAGTCATGTGACAGAAACAGGAAGCCATGTAGAGAAATATATATGCCTTTTTCATCAACCTTGCTAGCTGCATCAAGCCTGTTTCTGAACCTGCTTGCCTTCCTACCTGCTCTGTTCCCAGCCCCATCCTGTTCCCTCCCAGATTGAACTGGCCTGGTACTGACATTTGACCTGCCTTGTGACTTTGACCCATTTTTACATGAGACGCACTCATGCATGCCCACGCAGGTCAGCTGCATTGGCATGCATAGGTGCCTCCCGTGTGAATGCCGCGGTGTGTGTGTGCATGTGCACTCCCACGACCCACCCATCTTCACTCACGCATGGAGCAATTGGCCAAAATGTTGGGTGCTCCATGCATGGAGAGGTGTGTGTGTGTCTGTGTACGTGTGCACCCCCACGCTGCCCCCCCACACGGATTCTCTCCTCCCCTCCCCAGGGCCTTTGAATTTGGACTTCCCTGGTTCTGACTCCTGGATTGATCCTTTGCATGTCTGACTATCATCATGGATTGCCCAGCCCTGCTCTGATCCTTATCTGGCCCTGATCCTGCTAGAACCTATGCCTGGCCCTGACACTGTCTCAATTCAGCCTTGGCTCTGACTTGATGCTTGACAGCGGGGAAGTGAGGAAGCAAGGTGGAAACAAGCCTTAAATATTTAAAAGGCTGACATAATGAGGATGTAAAATAATCGTTCTTGGTTGTGTCTGATGAAAGGTCAAAAAGGAATGGACTTAAGTTGCAGAAAAGCAAATTTAGGTTAAATTTTAGAACTTCATAATGATAAGAATGGCTGGGTGACTAATGGAACAGGTTGGCAAGGGAAGTTGTAGAATCTCCTTCATTGGATGTTTCTAAGAGGTTAAAATCTGTCAGAGATGAGTTGAGTCTAGTGAATCTTACCTTTTAATTCAAGGAGTTTGATTTGATGATCCTCGAGGCCTTTCTAGCCCTATAATTCTGTGTCAAAATGTCTATTAATTCAGTATGACCCAAAATGATGAAGTCCCTAAGATACGTAAGAGTGAGAGAAAGTAATTGGAGTTGTATTATAGAAGAAGTTAGTGTATGGGCGAACCTTGGAAGAATTCTGCAACTTTATGTTCAGTACCCTTTGTTTCTCCTCTTCTCCTCTCCCATAGCCCTTCTCCCCAAACTTGACCAGATAAGTTCTGTCGCTAAAGATGAGAAGGGCTGTAGTTCTACTGGGCTCAAACCTCAAGAAAAGTTGGATTACGTACCCTTGAAGCTTACTAAACATAGTCATCCACTGTAGAGAGATCAACTGTTTATCTTCAGGGCCTTGAAAATGTTAGGATGTATGTGCTCCAGGGGTGGAGAACCTCTGGCTCATAGTCTGGTTCTAGGCTATGGTATCCACCTTTCAACCCACAAAGGTTTTCCTGCAACTCCCATTAATTGTGGGCTGCTGGACGGTAATGAAGCCCTTCTAGGTTGCCAGCCATACCCCTACGTAGGTGGCCACCCATCTGCCCTCACAGGATGCTCCAGCCTATGGAGGGCATGGATCTGGCCCGCAGCCTGGTGAAGTTTCCTCACCCTGGATGTGCATGCAGCAACCCACTATGAAACTAATCAGATATGCATCATTCTGATCCCTTTGCTTAAATCAATGATACACACTGTGGTCTTGAGATGCAACTGGCTCTTTAACCTATGACCTGAAGCTCTGTGCAGCTGTGTCCACCCAGCTGGGAACAGACTGCAGCTCTAATTGCCAACCAGCTGTTAGGTCTAAACCAACTCGTTGGTTCTTCCTGTCCCAAGAGCTGAGTAGTATTTAAAGCTGCTTTTTCTCCCTGACTGGGGCTGGCACTTGTGCGCAGGTGGCTGTGGCTCTTTGTAAGTGCTTACTGTTCACACAGATCCTGAACCAGTCAGGAGTGAGTGCCACGTCTTGTATCCCTATTAAACTGAATTAGGCATAATAAATGGTTCACTCTCTGGAAAATCAAAAATACATTTTATGCAAATTGTTTTTCTATTAAATTTGCATGTAGCACTGGTCTTTTCCAGGTAGAGTAAGTGTTGGGTGCAGGTTGCATCTTACTTGTTGAGTCGCTGGAGACCACATTACTGAGCCCTACTTCATCACATCAGAGTTTTTGTCCTTACAACTCCCTGTTTTTTCCATCTTAAATTCTTAATGGTCCTTCATGAATTATTGATGTCAATGGGGTTACCACTTCTCCTGCTTTGACCCCGAGATTCCAATTTTGGCCCATGGAAGTCTTGGGGTCAAACTGCGAGACATGGCAACCCCAGATGTTAGGCTTGTAGAGAAATAAATAACATACTTTTACTAATGACCGTATGTCATGGTTTTGTTTTTAATCTTGCATTGAACTGTTTTTATGGGGTTCTTGCTGCAAGAGACTAATAGTTTCCATTGTATGTCTGGAAATACTGTTGTCTTCTTACTGGACAGAATTTTCTCGGAACTGTGGTGCATAGTTCTTGCCTATCACTCTTTGGATATTTTTTTACCCATCAATAAAATTGCACTGGACGAATGTGTTCCAATCAACTATTTTGAAAAGGGAGTCTGTAAAATGGAACCATGATAGGTGTAGATAAATCTGTGACTCTGTTTTTCTGCCTGCTGTAGCTTATGCCAAAAACAAAAATCCATAAAAATTGGGTTATGCTTCCTCTCACTTCTGCTTCAATGACGGTGATGTTTACAGATGACAGCATGCTCTAACATCATTAGCCAGTTTTAATCAACCGATAAATTTACAGTTAAGATTCTTTTAATATCAAAGCCAAATTTCTCAACTTCTGCATGCACCTAAAGTACTGGAAACTGATCACATAGCTATTGGGTCTTGTTACCATGGCTATAATCTCTCATTACCGATCTTATCCCAGTCTTATTGTAAGGTGCAGATAGGGAGTAATTTTTCCGCATTTGCTTTCTGCAGTCTTTGAGACAATATTGTCACTAATATAGTTAAGTGCCTCATTGTAGTAGCTAAAGGGGCATGTTGTACATTAAGCACTGCACCACAAAAGTCCTCACTAGGGGGTCTGTTCATTCCTCCATGTAACTCCCATTAACTTTAAAGCTAAAGAACATTACTGAAACATCCATATAGCAGATGTGGTGGAATCTTGGAGCTTTATTGCTAGTTTTTCCATTATTGTTTGAGATGCTAAGTCAGGTGGTAAACATTTTTATGTTTGTGCATTTAAGAGTATTTGCTGGGTTTTCATCTCCCCCCCCCCCCCCCC
>QEPC01012288.1:907050-920345 GCA_003113815.1 Sphenodon punctatus
GGGAAAAATCATTAAAATCAATTAAAAAACCCTTAATACCCCACCCTATCCCTGCCTGCTGAATACCTGGCCAAATACAAAGGTCTTTCATCATTTCCGGAAGATGAGCAGGATCAGTCTTAGGCAGACCCCCAAGGGGAGGGAGTTCCATAGGTGTGGGGCAGCTACCAAGAACGCCTCCCTGCGCACCCTAGTCATAAAAAATATCATGGCACCTGCAAGAGGGTGTCCCCTACTGACCTCAGGGGCTGCAATGGGACATAAGGGAGGAGGTGGCTTTTCAGATACCTGGGGCCCAAGTCATTTAGGGCATTATAGGCAGGGCTCTGCGGATTCTGCATTTCCCTCATTGGCAGCAATGGTGGAAATGCAGAATCCACCGGGCCCCATTTATAGGTTAAAACCAGCACCTTGAATTGTGCCTGGAAAGCTAATGGCAGCCAGTGCACACTCTGGAGCACTGGTGTAATGTGCTTTCAGTGACCCACCCCCAAAATAATTTTATTTATTTATTTATTTAATATATTTATATCCCGTCCCTCCTGCAAATAGCTCGGATAAATAAGATTTATTATTTGTTAACAGAAAGAATAGACGTCGATTATCGGTGTCTGACCTACACCGTGTCTCAAAACTCCTGGGAGTTGCATGGCACCACTGTTTCTAATGACGCCTGGGTGACTTCCAGTTTACAGAGGGGAGTCTCAAGCCCCCCTGTGGAGGTTTTCCATCACTGCAGTTTTAAACTGCTGGAGAAATCCCGCTTGTTTAAAAAGGCCCTCTGGCTTCTCCCAGCCAGGAACGAGAAGAACCATTCAAGAGCGGTTCCACATACCCTGCAGCCATGTCAACAGCACCCCATGATCAATAGTATTGAAGGGACACCCACAGATATCACAAAATCAACGGTACAATTTCCACTGTCAATTTTGAAGATCAAATTAGAGGTGTGCATTTCATTTTTGTTATTATAATAATGAAAACAATATAGGGATTTTTCATTTTTGTTCAACAACGAAAACGAAAATATAATGAAAAAAAATGAAAGAATTTTATTTTGTTGTTAATTAATAGGAAAAAACTGGAAAACCTATTTTTGACTAACATTTATTTTGTATATGTTTTTGATAAAGGGTCCTTTTGTTATAAGCAATTTACTTATAAATGCGTTTCTGGCTGTAATGTATTTGTATTCCATCCATTTTATGTGAAATTTGGCAAGATTGTATTTCAGATCATCTCTGCCAAAATGTGGAGAGATTTGATAAAGGGTCCAAATTTTATAAGCAGTTGAAGTTTCCCTCTTGAAGACTTTTGTTCAGGTTAATAGCACATGCAGTGCCATTCAGAGACAGGCATGACGGGGGAGTGGGAGCAATCCAACAGACACATTCACTGGCCAATTACTGCATGTGTCCACCTTTTCAAGAGGACCAATCAGTGTTGGCTTCAAGGTAGGCACAGAGAGTAGATATAAGCTGCTGTTCTTTGGGCTTGCTCTTTGCCTGTGGTTAGTTCTGGCTTTGATCAGAGCATTTTCTCATACTTTGCTGGCAGGCTTTGTGTGTGTGTGTGTGCGTGCGTGCGTGCGTGCGTGCGTGTGAGAGAACGAGAACAGACTTGCCCGGTCAGCGTGGAGGCGGCACAGGCAACCCCGACGGGGGAGCCAGGAGACGAGCCGCTGCAACCGTTGCAATCAGCTGGACAGGAACGACATCTCAGGGCCGGCCCGATGCACGGAAGGGGAGGTGCCCAGCCCTCAATGGATCCCGGGGGGCGCAGAAGAGGAGCTCAGCACTTGTGGAAGAACACCAGGGCTTCGCTCCATGGACCCGTAGGCTATCACCCAAAAGGGGCCACGGCGGTGGCCGGGGAACCTTGCGCAGCATATCAGCCTCCTGGCCAGGACACCATCGAGCCAGTGAGGAAGCTACAACTGGGCTAGGCATCAGGGAAGTGAACTTGGGGAGGTTCCCTAATTTGATCTTCAAAATTGACAGTGGAAATGGGGGACAGGACTTGGGATGGAGGGTTGTACAAGCCACATGGCTCAAGGCGCTGGACTCCCACAGAGGGAGTGAGGACACGGGCGAGGGACAGGGTAGATCCGGGCCGGGGTCTGCAGATGGTGAGGCCCTATGGGGATTGGGGTTTTCCCCTCTCTCCCCTCAGCTCCCTCCAGAGAACAAAGGGGAGCAAGCACCCCAGCAGGCTCCCTGTTGGAAACCCGTGGGGTGCAAACCTAGTCTCGCGGCCACAAGTGGCATAGTTGGCAGGGTCACCATGCCCGGCCAAGCTGCTAGGGAGGTAGCGGGGTCGCCTGCTACTATCCCTATGGGCATCGAGGGGCTCTTAAAATGGGTAGTGGAGTCCCAAGAGGTGTAGATGGAGCGGCAGCAGGGGTTCTTCCAGCAATTGGCAGGAGAATTAGCAGGCACCCAAACATCCGCCCATGCCAAATTAACAGAGAAGGTGTCTGCTATGATGGCTCTGACCCTGACGGCCCTGACCAAATGTGTTAAAGGCCCTGAGGAACCTCAAACCCCTCAGGTGCACCTAACAAAGATGATGCCCTCAGATGACCCCAAGGCTTTCCTCAATGTATTTGAGAGGGTCACCCTGGCGGCTAAGTGGCCTGAAGCCCAGTGGGCTATAATGTTAGCACCCTGTCTGTCCGGACCGGCACAGGTGATATACGATCACCTGGACCCCAGGGAGGCGGCTGATTTTCAAAAAGTGAAAACCGCCATCCTCAAAGGTCTGGATACATCAGAGGAGACTTACCAGAAGAGGTTTATGGCCGCTAAGTACAGACCCGGCCTTTCCCTTCATGGGGTAGCCCAGCTGTTGCGAACTCATGCAGTGTGGTGGCTAAAACCCTCCACTCGGAGTTCAGAGGTGGTGAAGGAATTGGTCATGGTGGAGCAATTCCTACAGATTCTTCCTTCAGGGGGTCGAGCCTTGATGTCACGACACTGACCCACCACCCTGGCCGAGACCACTACCCTAATGGAAAATTATGAAATCTTTGAGGCAGGACAGATAGGATGGGAGATGGGGAAAGGCCCAAAGGGAGGGATGGGGCCCAACTCCTGGGCAGAAGTAGGCAGTAGGGAACCCAGAAAAGGGGAAGGGAAAAGGGAATTCACCCGAGCGGTAGCCTAGAGAGAGGAGGTGAAGGGAGAAAGGTCCCCGGGAGGTGACCAATCCCCACCTTCCCTCCTTCCCCTGTTATCCTGGACAGGACCCCAGGGGACTGGGAAAGCAGTAGCGGGGTTTGTTTGTGCTTCCAGTGTGGGAAACCAGGGCATATTTGCCGGGACTGCCCCTTAATGGATTGCACCTATGCGGAAGGGTGGTTGGGGGAAGGCCCGATGATGGGAAAACCCAGACACCTGGTATCAGTCTGGTTGGAGGGCCAGGAATATCTGGCGTTGGTAGATACTGGCTGCACCCACACCCTAGTTAGGGACGGGATACCCAGCGTACCCCGTCCTTCTAGGCCATATATAGAAATTTGGTGCATCCACGGGGATATAAAACCATACCCCACCAGTCAAGTGCAGTTGGCAGTGGAAGGGAAAATGAGGCCCAAACGGGTGGGGGTTGTGCCGGGTCTCACCTATTCAGTAGTCCTGGGATGCAATTGGGAGGAGATGGAGGAGCTTCTACAGATGGAGGAGTGCCTAGGAGAAGCAGACGAGGATGCAAGCCCGAAGGGGAACACCACGTGGAGTAGGGAAGGAGGACCCCGAGGGACGTGGGAGGACCCGTGGCTGGTAAGCCCCCAGAGTATTATACACGCTCAGAGAAATGATCCGGTGCTTGTCCGGGCCTACAAGCGAGTGTGATAAATGGAGTAGAGCAGGAGGGGGAGGGCAAGGCGAGGTACCCTCACTTTGAGTTAATACAGGACTGCCTGTAGAGGGTAGATAAGGATGCCCAAACAGGTGATGAGGTCTGCCAATTGTTAGTACCTACACTGTCCAGGGCTGGTATACTATGACTGGCCCACAAGCCCCCTTGTTCTGGTCACCTGGAGGCAGAGAAAACGTTTGAAAGAATAACAGCCTGATTTTATTGACCGGGGGTAAGGGAGGAGGTGAGGCGCTTCTGTGCCTCCTGTCCTGACTGGCAACTGACTAATCGGAGGCGGGTAGCCCCGGCCCCGATGGTACCCTTACCCGTGGTAGGAATCCCATTCGAGCAGGTAGAGCTAGATATTGTGGGGCCACCAGAGCCCTCTGCGGAGGGTCATAAATATATTATGGTATTAGTGAACTACGCCACACGCTATCCTGAGGCCATAGCAGTAAGGTCCATTAAGGCACCAGTGATGGCCCAGGAGCTGTTACAAATATTCTCCCGGGTGGACTTTCCCAAAACAATCCTGACAGACCAAGGCAGCAACTTCATGGGGTGGTTGATGAGGCAGCTTTGTAGACTATTAAAAGTTTAACATCTTAAAACGTCAGTGTATCATCCCCAGACCGATGGTCTGGTGGAAAGATTTAATCAAACCCTAAAAGGTATGCTACAGCGCTTCATACGGGAAGAGCCCCAGTCATGGGCCACCCTACTGCCGGCTCTCTTGTTCGCGTACTGAGAGGTATCCCAGAGTTCATTGGGGTTCTCCTCCTTCGAGCTGTTATACGGCAGGCGGTCCCAGGGTCTGCTGGATGTAGTAAAAGAGCAGTGGGAAAGCCAAAGGGAGGAACTGGTCAGTCAGATCCAGTACATAGTCTAACTACGGAAGCATCTAGGTAGGATGGCACCGTTCGCCCCAAAACATTTTGGGGACGCACAGCAATGACATAAACAGTGGTACAATAGGAGGGCTAAGGCCCGGCAACTCCAGCCGGGTCAACAGGTTCTGGTATTGTTACCTTCCTCAGAGTCTAAACTATTGGCTACCTGGCAGGGACCTTTTTGAAGTAGAAGCAAAAGTGGGAGAAGTGGATTATGTGGTCCGGCAACCCGGGCGACAACCCGAGAGGCAGACATACCATATCAATTTATTGAAAGAATGGCAAGAAAGGGAAGGGGCAAACAGAAGGGCCCAGGAAGCAGAAGGTTTAGAAGGGGAAGGGTCACGTTTCCCTACCAAACCTAAGGACCCAGCTGGGGTACACATGGGACCCGCTTTGGGACTTGACCAGAAGGCCCACCTAGAGGCTCTGGTTCAGGAGTTCCAGCATGTGTTGACAGATAGGCCCGGATGTACCCTTTTAATACAACATGATATCGACACTGACCCCGGCAAGGTGGTCAGGGAACCCCCCTGATGCAACCCCCACTACCAGTGGCAGGTAGTAGAGAAGGAAGTGGAGGAAATGTTGAAATTAGGGGTGGTAGAGGACTCTCACAGCCCGTGGAGGAGCCAACCAATGTTGGTGGCAAAACCTGATGGGTTGACCCGATTTTGCATTGATTTTAGAAAGGTCAATGCCATCTCGCGGTTTGATGCCTACCCCATGCCCCAGGTGGACACACGGTTGGAGATGGTAGGCAACGCTACATATCTATCAACCCTGGATCTCACCAAGGGCTATTGGCAGATCCCCTTGACTGCTAGGGCCAAGGAAAAAACAGCTTTTGCAACCCATGTGGGTTTGTTTCAGTTTGTGAGGATGCCCTTTGGCCTCCATGGGGCTGCTGCAACGTTCCAGAGGTTGATGGATAAGTTGCTGATCGACCATGGTGGCCTATATTGATGATATTTTTATATTTAGCAATACCTGGGAAGAACATGTAGACCACCTTCAGGAAATCGCATTAGCACTAGCCCAAGCGGGCTTGACTGCCAACCCTCGTAAGTGTAAACTAGGACTAAGGGAAGTACAATACCTGGGCTACCGGGTAGGGAATGGGTGTATTCCTCTGGTGTGGGAAAAGTTGCAGGCACTAAGAGATTGGGACCTGCCCCAAACGAAAGAGCAAGTACAACAGGATATTACCGCCGATACGTGCCACATTTTTCAACCATAGCAGCCCTGCTGACTGAACTGACGCAGAAAAAGCAGCCCCAAAGGGTGCAGTGAACTGAAGGTGGTATGTGAGCCTTCTAGGTCTTGAAGGACCAGCTGTGTCATGCTCCTGTCTTACACAGCCTTCTTACTATATACAGACGCATCCAATGTGGGGTTGGGCGCCGTGCTGGCCCAAGTGGTGTGAGAGGAAGAGTACCCTATCACCTACATTAGCCGCAAGCTAAGCACTCGGGAACAGGCGTATGCAATGGTAGAAAAGGAAGCCTTGGCTCTCCAGTGGGCGGTAGGTGCTTTGCAGTATTATCTTTTGGGAGAATCCCTTCCATGTGGTGACAGATCATGCACCCCTGCAGTGGTTAGTTTCCATGAAGGACACCAATGCCCGTCTGATGAGATGGTACCTGGCTTTGCAACACTTCTGTTTTACCATTTCCCACAGAGCAGGGTGGTGACACGGTAATGCAGATTTCTTTTCCCTGCACGGGTCGTCTGCGCCTTCCGGAGGGCAGAAGCCAACCCCACTCTTGTCAGTGGGGGTGTGTGGCAGTGAACAGACTTACCCGACCAGGGTGGAGGTGGCGCAGGCAACCCCGACAGGGGAGCTAGGAGACGAGCCCGCTGATGGGGACACTGCAGCCGTCACAGTCAGCTGGGCAGGAACGACGACATGGACAGGGCCAGCCGGACACACGGAAGGGGCGGGGCCCGGCCCTCAAAGGATCCCCGGGCAGGCCAGAAGAGGAGCTCAATGCTCGCAGAAGGACACCAGGGCTTTGCTCCACGGACCCGTAGGCTATCATCCAAATGGGGCCATGGCGGTGGCCGGGGAACCTTGCGGGTGTATCAGTCTCCTGGCTAGGACACCATAGAGCCAGCGAGGGAGCTACAACCGGGCCCAGCATCAGGGAAGTGAACTCGGGGGAGGGAAGGTTCCCTAACGAGGGACAGGACTTGGGGTGGAAGACTCCCACAGAGGGAGTGAGGACACGGGGGAGGGACAGGGTAGGTCCAGGCCGGGACCCATGGACGGTGAGGCCCTAGAGGTTGGGGGTTTCCCCTCAGCTCCCTCCAGAGAACAAAGGGGTGCAAGCACCCCAGCGGGCTCCCTTTTGGAAGCCCATGTGGTACAAACCTAGTCTCACAGCCACAGTGTGTGTGTGTGTGTGTGTGTGCGTGCGTGCGTGCGTGCGTGCGTGCGTGCGTGCATGGGTGCACATTAGAGATCACTGCAAGAGTTCAGCTAGCTACATGAATCGAATCCCCATGCACCTGGGGTGCTGCCCAACATCCTCCTGCCCCCTCCTTGGGGATTCTCTGCAAGTTGAAGGACACCCCTGTGTACTTGGGGTGCCCACCCAGACTGAAGCCTGTGCCAAACAGCAGAGATGAGAGAGAGATCCTCTGGCCAATTGGCTTGACATTTCAAAGACACCGTGACTGGGACAGAGATTAGGGGTGTGCATGTCATTTTCCCTATATAGATAAAAACCAAAATTATTGTTTTTGTTATCTATATAATTGTTGTTTTTAGATTGCTGGAGTTGTTTTTTTGGAGAGGGAAGGAGGGAGTAGACATCTCGGAGCTAGAAACAGTGTTGAACTCTTGAATTGGGAGGGGAAGGACCTGATGGATGTATCTCTGGCCAATGAGCAGCACAAGCAGGTCCCAGCAGTTGAATGGCACCCTGTGATTCCTCAGTGCCTCTGCCTCCCAGAACCAATCAGGAGGGCTCTGGGGGAGGGCACTGCAACCCTTTATATTGCAGGGCTGGGCTGCTTCAGTGCTTCTGTTAGCTCTCTTGTTTTGTCAGGGTGCATTTGCAGTAGCTGGTGCTTGCACTAATAGAAATATATCCCTTCCCTACCACCGAATCCTTATTCCTTACCTTTTCCCTTTCCCTGCCTGTTTCCTCCCGTAGGTACACACAGATAGATAGACAGATATAGGTCATATCGTTTAGATAGATAGATTAGATTATAGAATAGAGATAGTAGATACATACCTCTGAATTTTCCTTTTCCCTTCCTCTGTCTCTCTCCCCCTTTCCATATATTATGTAGTTATAGATATTAGTTGTATCTAATATATATATATATTAGATATTTAGATACTAGACTGTTTTATTATATATATTAGGATTATAGGATAGGAATATTTTGTATTATACATAGGTTAGGTTTAGCTTTGATTCTGTATATATTATATAAATAAAACTACATATTGTGTACGGTATATATTGTGTGCAGTTCTTTCTGTATCACAATGAGAAAGGGAAGGAGTTCAACTGCTGACCAGTCCAGGGCAGGTGGCCCTGGTAGAGGGTGTGGCCGTGGTGCATGTGGACGAGTTGACAAGTCTGCCAGTGCTGACACTGCTGCCACTGGTGGCAGCCCACCACCAAAAATTAAGAGACCAGCATTTTTCACCCCCAAGCTGCAGGTTTTATCAGGGGAAGTGGCAGAAGAGATTATTAAAGGAAAAGCATCTGTGGAAGGCAGGGAGCCTCTCCAGCTGGCACTGGCAGCAGTGATATTGCACTGGGGGCAGCTTACGCGGGGAGGAATGATGGTGCTGTCGCTGTGAGTGATGCAGGGGCTGGGGCACCCACCTCTCCTGTTGGGCATGCCTCCCCCTCTGGCACCACCCTCCATGATTTGGAGGATTTGGGGGAGGACTTATTTAAGGACACCCCACCCCTTGGCAGCAACACAACCAGCCCATTATTCTCATTCTCCCCCAGTGTTTCCGTGAATAGGAGCAGGGCTTCCTCTCCCATGCTGCAATGTGGTAGCAGCTCCAGCAGCTTGATCATGGGTGTCATGGAGCTGGGCAATGAGGGGAGTGAGGAGGAGGTGGCAGAGGAGACTTCTGCTTGTGATGCTCCTCCTGTGACCCCGTTGGGGACAGAGGCAGTGGCCCCAGCAGCAGTGGCATGAAGAAAGCAGGAGGCCTATGTGGGACCACTTCAGGTCACTGAGGGCAGGTGACACCAGCGAGGTGGCCTGCGTTCACTGTGGGAAGGTGGTGAAGCATGGGAATAAAAGGGCAAACCTCAGCAACACCGGAATGTTCTCCCACCTGAGAAGTACACATCGGGCAAAGATGCTGGAACTGGAAGGGAAGTTAGGCACTATGGACAGGAGTGGGTTCCCAATCACTGCTGCAGGGAGCACACCCTCCTCCTCTACTCATGGCAAGAGGAACGAGGCAGAGCAGCAGCTCCTATCTTGACCCCCTTGCGAGCAGCAGCAGCAGCAATCAGACCACTGTGGAGGAACTGGGGTTTGGGCAGTTCTAACATGGAGGGTGTCCTCCAGCAGCAATCAAAATCACCAGGCAGATGGGTGAGATGATTACGCTGAATGACCAGCCTTTCAGCATAGTGGAGAACCAGGGATTCCACCAGCTGGTGACACTGCTTGCGCCCAAGTTCCAGATGCCCTCATGCACCACCTTCAACAGGCAGGCAGTGCCCTCCCTGTACCAGGGAGCAGGTGAGGGAACAGTTGGCCAGGGCAGGTGGGGCAGTTGTGCATTTGACAACACACACTTGGAGCAGCTGAAATGCACAAAATGCTTACTTGGCCCTGTCTGCTCACTGGTGGCAGCTGCAGGTGGCAGGAGGAGGAGCAGTAGGTGGCAGCGGCGAGGGGGCAGGGTACAGGTGGGCCCTGCTTCACACCCAGGTCATTGCCAAGAGCCACACTGCTGTCAACGTAAGGGGAGCCTTGGACACCATGGTGGAGGGGTGGCTAACGGAGGAAACACCTTTCACCAAGGAATTTGTGGTCAGTGACAACATGGCCAATATGAAGAAGGAAGTGCAGGATGCCAGGTTCCAGCACATCCCCTGTGCTGTCCACACCCTTCACCTGGTGGTGAAGGATGCTCTGGTCCTGGAGAACAAGGGAGATGGCAGTGGCAGCCCCCTTACCCTGCTGATTGAGAAGGGCAGAAAGATCACAGGGTATTTTAATAGGTGTGTGAAGGGTGGGCACCTCTTGAGTGAGAAGCAGGTGGAGCTTGGGAGCACAGCAGCACTGCCTCATGCAGGTCATCAGTACGAGGTGGAACTCCCTCTTGCTAGAGCGTCTGGTGCAGCAGCAGCAGGTTCTGCATGAAGCAGTCCTTGAGGGGGAGATTGGGATGGTGAGGCCACTAGGGCGGGAAGAATGGGTCATGATGGCCCAGAGCGTGCATGTCCTTCAGCCCTCTAAGGATGTGATGGGGACCCTAAGTGTGATGACAACCACCCTGACCCAGGTCATCCCCATGGTCTGTAGTCTGGTTAGGCAGATGGCAGGCTTCCTGGCTGACCAAGATCAGGTGGGGGGCTGCTGATGCCTCTGCCAGAGCCTCTCTCTCACTCTCTGGCACCCCCACACAGTCAATCCCTGCTGCTCCTGGGGTGCTGTCTGCATTGCAAGTTGAGACCATGGTACATCTTGGGGCTAATACACTACCAGTGCTGCTACTCCTGCTTGTGCCTGCCCGCCGGTCACCCACCTGCCATGCTCCTCCACTGCCACCTGCCTGCTCCACTGCTGCCACCAGCCCTTCCTGGGGTGCTGTCTGGTAGGGAAATGACAAGCTGTATATATAATGAGATTCTACCACCTGCCAGAAGAACCACAGAGGGATAACAAGATTGAACAGATCAAAATTGACTGGTAACAAATATAACATTTTAAAAAAAATATTCAAAACACATTTTAACTATGCGAAAAATAAACATTTGAATTATGTGCAAAAATGGAAAGAAAAGAAATTTAGGATTCTTCTGCCCTGTTCCTTGGAACATGGGGAAAAGGGGACAATGGTCCATGGGGCAGAGGTCTGGGCCCTCAGTGACCTCCTCCTCATGTCGCCTCGCAGCATCAAGGGTCCCCAACATTGTTTCCTTCCAGTACACCAGGGACTGGCAGAACACCTCAACAGTGTCCTTTTCAGTGCTGACGTACTCCACGTAAGCCTGTGCCTGCTGCTCTCTTATCTGGCACACCAAGAACTGCTCCACTGGACTTTCCTCCACATCCCTCATGGTGACCTGGAAACCCTTGAGGAACTTTGTCACCGTTTTCCTTAGTGACTCCCGAAATGCCTTCACTTTGGGGGTGTTCTTGTCATGTGGGAATCATCAGAGGACCTGGAAGGGGAAGGACGGGGACCGCGCTCTCTTGTGGCACAATTTCCTTCTCCCCTCCACATCATGTTGTTCCTCCCTCTCAGTGCTGCCAGTGCCACCAGACGCACTCCTCTTCACCTTGATGAGGTGGACAGTCTCGATGTGGGCGATGAGCCCAGATGTGGTCCCCTGAGGCCCCCTCTTTATTTATTTTTTATTACAGATCTAAAGAACATAAAAAGATAGGAAGGTAAGAAGTGCCATACTGGGTCAGACCAATGGTCTGTCAAGCCCTACCTGCATTCTGTCTCCACAAGTAGCTGGCAAACCTCTGTCTCTGTGGGGGACTTCTGAACAGGTCAGAGGGCAATCCATTCCTTGTTGTTCTAGCCCCTTTGTCTTACCTTGCATTGTGCGAAGCCACCTTTTGAGGTATGGTAATGTTTCCATGCAGCAGACCTTGTTGGCCTGCTTTGGCTCTTGAACGTTGGCCTTGATTTGAGGCTTTCACCACCAGCATTGTTGTCATCACCCTCTCTGAAACAAGAACACATAGCTACATAATATTATGCAATCATGGTGATGGCTCTACTCCTTCCCAGGCCAATATCCATCCTCCCAAACCAAGTGGATGGATGGTGCTGCTGCCTCCTTGCTCTTTCCCTTTCTCCCACCTACACCACCACCACCTGGGGTGCTGTCTGCAAGTTGAGACCTTGGCATGTCTTGGGGTGCTGCTGCTGCTACTTGTGCCTCACTGCCCACCCCCCTGCTCCTCCACTGCCATCCGCTGATGCCTGCTGATGGTGAAAGTCTCTCTCTCTCTCTGGCAGATCCACAAGTAACACACACAAGTCCTGCCTGGGGTGCTATCTGCAAGTTGAGACCCTGGCATGGCTGGGAGTGCTGCTGCTGCTCATGCCTGACTGCCCACCCACACGCCTGCAAGCTCACGCTAAAGGATAGTATTTTTCTTGTTCCTCCCTCCTCAAAATTCTATGGAACACTAAATAAATAAAAACACATTTTACAAACCTGGCAGTCTCACCTCTTCTGCCCTCCTTCTCCACCTCACGAGATGGTCCAGCCTGGGCCTCCATGATTTGTTCCTCCACCTCGACCTTCCTCCTCAGGTTCTTCCTGCTTCCGTCCATCCTCACATAGACACACACTATCCACAAACACACACAGCTAGCTAGCCACAACAGACAGACACACAACCAGGCAGCCACACACCATGCCACCGCACAGCCAATTGAACTACTGTTTCCGATTTTGGTATCATTCCTGGTCTCACACGATAACTATACCAAAAATAAAATCTTTGTTGACTCACAAAATCGATATTGATACCAATAACAATACCAAAAAAATGAAGTCTTCATTTGAAACTGGTACCCCCAAACAGCAGGTGGTTCCTAAATGCAGATACCCATCAGTGTGAGATTCCAGAAGTAGGTCTCAAATAAAGCCCTGGCCTAAACCTTTCAGGGTCCTAAAAACCAGCAGTATGTTCTTAAACTCAATCCATCACTCCACACAGGCAACCAATGCAGAGTGGGTGTAATATAATCACAGCTGCCTGAACCAGTAAGCAGCCAAGTTGTCACATTCTGACCAAGCTGCAAATGATGGATTAGCACTGCCAACAGCCCAAAGAAGAGGGAATTACAAAAGTCCACCCTTGTAGTCACCAGGGCATAGGTCGCTGTGGCAAGGTCAGCCTGGAATAAATAAGGGCATAACTTATACAAATTGCATAGCTGAAAAAAGCATTTCAAAACATCCAACACCTGGACAGAGTGTGGTCAAAAATTATGCCCAAATTCTTTTCCTGGCCCACTATCTCCACCTGGACCCCTGCCACATTCAGGGGCCCCAAGGAGGCAAGGGCATTCTCATATCAGCTGCCCTTTCCCACCAACATCACCTCAGTCTTCCTCAGACTGAGCAAGAGGTAGCTCTGATGCATCCAGGTGGCTATATCATTCAGACATTCATCAAAGGCAGAGGCCAAGTTGGCAGGACTCACGGGGCAAAAGATATACAGTTGTGTATCAGCATACTGATGATACTTGGCCCCATGCCTGATCATAACATCCCTAAGGACTGCATGTACAAGTTGAACAGCATGGGTGAAAGAATAGAACCTTGAGGGATGTCCCAATTTAGTCCCCTC
>QEPC01012288.1:920445-933891 GCA_003113815.1 Sphenodon punctatus
ATTCTCGCTGGCTTCATGCCGTGCCACCGCATCTTCACAGCCAAGGAGGGGTTTGGAGCTTCAGGGAAACACTGTGGATCTTCTTAGAACCATTGAGTGTGCTCTTCTCACCAGCTTCTTGCCAGCTCTGCTCTTTAGTTTAGGGGAAATCTCAAAAAACTTAGGAAAATCACATAAGTCATGGGTCTCAAAAGTCATGGGGGGGGGGGGGAGTCATTAAAAACGTGACTTTTGTCACCACCGTGACAAATTCTTAGCCCTATTAATGAATAATGCTACTATCTAAATGCAGTCTTTTGCAATTAGTATGAATAACTTGTTACCATTGAAAAGAAAGGATTCTCAATCCTAAACCGTTCTATGACCTTTCCCATCAGTGCAGTTAATAGCTTTTGTAGAAATTGCTTTTAATCTCAAAGCTAAGAGAGATGTTTAAATTTTCATTTTATACAAAAGCATTGTTTGGACTTGTGTGGGATTAAGAAATCCGTCAAAATGAAAGAGCAATCTGTGTGCCAGAGAAAGGTATAATTTAATACCAAGTTAATGCCCCATCTGTCTTTAACGTATCTGTAAATACCTTTACAAGGATACCAGTCACTGGCATATGTATGAAGTGCATTATGCACTTGTTATTGTGATTACTGCTGGTTTCGTTGTTGAAGACCTTCAGTTTCATACCAGAAGTTGAATGTATTCTGGTCACATATCAGAGCAGTCAGTTTAAAAGCCAATAAGACATCTCTTCCAGCAAACAGGATAATGATTCAGCAATGCAGACTTACTGAAGGTTATGCTCCTAACACTAACAAATTATATGATGTGTATCCGTAGAGAGCGGAAGGCAGCTCTGTGGTGAAAAAAGCAGTAGTGGGGCATGGAGGGACATGCTTCCTGTTGTTAGTTTGCTCCAGAGAAATTCTGTTCAGGTCTAGGATTCTATGGCTCTATGTTACGAAACCTGTACAGGTCTAATTGCCATTTCACATGTATCAGTCAAGTTTTAAGAATTCTGTTCTCTCCCTCTAACCAGATATCACTAAGGGTGGGTGTAAAAAAAAAATCTTTAAAAAAGTCTCAAAGTTCAGCCACCCTTAAAATATAGGAGACAGGCTGTTTTAAAATGAAACAGGCAGGTGGAGGAGGGGGCATGATCGATGCAGGGGGGAGCGCAGGAGTGCGCACCGCCATCCCATGAATTGTAGACAAGACGGGCCCCACGCAGAGGCAGACAGTCCTTGCGTGGGGCCATCTCATTTAAAAACACCCATGGAACAGTGAGTGACCACATCTGCCATGGGAAGTAGTATCCTATCCTCTCTGCCAAGAGAGAAGATTCAAAGCCAGATGGCAGACTACCAAAAGTTGTCCTAGAACAGCCTTGGCAAAGGTAGGATTTTGCAAAACACACAAAGGCACTAGCAGGTTAATTATATCAAGCTGGCTGTGTGATTTCAAACTCAATACTTGAATTGTACATTTCATAATAGTAGGGTGGCCAGATATGCCAATTTTAGAGGACACGTGAGGAATACACATTGCAGGGCTGCACTGGAGTCAGTGCAGCCCTGCAGCCTGGATTTCTCATGAGTGTCCTCTAAAATCTGCATGTCTGGTCACCCTGCATAATAGGTTTAAATGCATGAGGAAGGTGTTCAGGAGATACACTCGCATCATCCCAAGTGTTTTCATTGGAGAGAGGAACATTTCCATTGAGACCAGTGTGACTTGCATGCATGTCTGTCTTCCATCTCTTATGGGACTGGACAATTGGGATAAACACTGTTATACTGGGATAAACACCGAATTGCCGATATCACAGGTCCCCGTGGTATATGGAGGACCTGTGGTGAATGAAGCAGAAAGGACAGCAGTTGGAGCAACAGTGGCGCCGTTTTTGTACTGGAGTGGACCGATCGTGACATAGAGTCAGTTTGCATACCTATGCCATGGCTGTACAGGCAGCAAAGAAGGATTTCTTTGCTGACCTCTAGCATCCACGAAGTCTCATCCAGTGGAGTTTTTCCGGGTGGTGAGGGGGATGGTCAGTCCGGCTTCCCTCCACCTGGAATCAGAACCATCTGGGGCTCACTGTGACTTGTTTGCAGACCTTTTTGCAGATAAAATTGCTCAAATTCATCACGGTTTCAATGCTGCATTTTTGACAGAGAGTCTGAGGTAATCAAAGCCCCATCCTGTCCGGTTTTATGGGATTAGTTCCAGTGCATATCATCCTCTGATGTGGAGGATGTCCTTGGGGCTGTTTGGGCCACTTATTGTGATCTGAACCCATGCCCGTTCTGGCTAGTCAAGACCAGCCAGGAGATGTTGGGGCCGTTGCTGGTGGGGATAGTCAATGCCTCCCTTAGGGAGGGCAGAGTGCTGAGCTGCCTCAAGGAGGCAGTGATGTGGCCTCTGCTCAAAAAAACATCACTTGACGTTGATGCCCTGGACAGCTATTGGCCAGTCAGCCTTCCTTTTGGGAGAAGTTTATTGAGTGGGTAGTGACCCGTCAGCTTCAGGGGCATCTAGCCCTTGCAGTCTGTCTTTTGTCCGGGTTATGGCACTGAGACTGCACTTGTGGCCTTGGTCGATGACCTCTCCTGTAAGTTGGACCACGGCTGTTCGACCCTGTTGATCCTATTAGACCTCTCGGCTGCTTTTGAAAACTTTGACCATGTGTTGTTGGTGACTTGGCTGTGAAGCCGAGCTGGAGTGGTTGGTACTGTTCTTGAATGGTTTCACTCTTTCCTGGCCGGGAGAACACAACGTGTGGTGCTGGTTGATTGTTCATCTTCTTCCCGGGACTTCATGTGTGGAGTCCTGCAAGGTTCCATCTTATTCCCTCTCCTGTTTAACATGTACATGCAGCCTTTGGGAGAGGTCATCAGAGGGTTTGGCGTACAGTGTCATTAATATGCTGATGACACCCAACTGTACCTCTCTTTTTCAGCTAACTCAGGCCCAACAGTCATGCTGCTCACCTGGTGTTTGTCAGCTGTGGGGGACTGGATGACGGTGAGCTGCCTGAAGTTGAATCCAGACAAGATGGAGGTGGTGCTGGGGGAGTGGTGGCCCCCATCATAGATGGGAGTCTGCCCTCTACTGGTACCCCAGGTACATAGTCTGGGGGTTTTCCTGGACCCACAGCTCTGGCTGGATGTCCAGGTGGCAGCTGTGGCAAAGGGCGCATTTCACCAGTTACATCTGGTGTGACAGTTTAAGCCGTCTGTCTCATATGCAGACCTGGCCACTATCATCCATGCTTTTAACACCTCAAGATTAGATTACTGTAATGTGCTCTATGTGGGGCTACCCCTGGTGACGGGTTGGGGTATGGGGGGGATATTTTTATTCTTTTTGTTTTTAGCTTTACTATTGGTTGTGTTAAATGGTTTTTATGCTGCTATATTTTAAAATGTTGTAAGCCACCCCAAGTTGCGAAGGGGGGAGGGGGTGGCATAAAAATCAAATGAAATACAAAAATATTAAATGGGTTTTTCTACAAGATAGTGATGGACACCAAGATGACAGATGTATTAACATGAATATGCTTACCCACATGATAAGAAAGGCTGGTTAGAATTTTGAAAGCTATTTAGAGACAAAACGGTTCAAATGATATCTTTTATTGGACCAACTGTTGTTGGTGGAAATAAGCAAGCTTTCATGTGTGGCCTGAAAGCTTGCTTATTTCCACCAATAACAGTTGGTCCAATAAAAGATATCATTTGAACCACTTTGTGTCTCTGTCACTTGGGACCAACACGGTGACCACACTATCTCCAGAAAGCTATTTAGGCATTGAAATTCCCCTTAAGGTGAATAATCTGAGTGGTCACCTCACTCCCTGGGTTCCTGGGTGGCCCCTGCGGTTGTCTGGGGGCGCCCGCCTGGAGGTCCCGTGTTACTGTCGAGTTCGGACAGACAGGAGGGCATTTTCGGTGGCTGTGCCATCACTTTGGAACTCCCTCCAGGTGGAGATCTGCCTCAGCCTGAATCTTTGCACATTCCGATGAAGCTGTAAAACCAGGTGTTTGGCAGGGGAGGGGGAGTTGGGTTGATGGGTGGGACTTTTACTTCAAGTCAGAGTTTTAAATGTAGTATGTATTGGGTTTAGGTTGTTTTTATATTTCTTTGTATTTATTTTTATATTGAAACTGTGTTTTATAATTGTAGCCACCCTGGGTTGCTTTTGCAAGGGGGGAAGGGTAAAAATATAAAAAATAAATAATCCCTGTATGTGCTGAAGTAGTTTTGGGAAAGGCCTTGGAAAATGAGAATATCCAGAGATCCTGATATATCTATAAACTTTAGGTGTTGTAGGTGGGATCACAAATAGATCTTCAATAAGGCAAGATCAAACCTGAGCAGACTTGGTTACCTGGAAGTTAAGCTTGGTATATGCCTAATTCCTTAGGTACTGGCAGGCTTAGAATACAAATCAGTTTCCCATTCTTTGCTGAAGCTACAGCACGCAGCTAAATGAGGCAACAGTTGGGACAACCTGAGAGTGGGCAATTTTGTATGTTTTCCCCCAGTTTCTACAATTCCTGGTAAAGAATTGAAGTTCCTCATCAGCAAATTCTTCAATCAAGCAGTGTTGAGCTATCAGTAAATAGAGATTGAGCATAATCACCTAAGCAGTCATTAAATGATTCTTCTCTATCAGCAGAGGCTGCTTGATGGTAGTCACCTGAAGTACCACAATTAACCCACGAACTGCTATTTTGATCAAAGCACCTGAATGTGGCTTGATTAACATTGCCCTTGCAGGTTTTGCTCCTTTCTGATATATTACCATCAATGTTGGGCTTTCCATTATTGTCAAGAAAGCTTCACAAAAGGTAGTTAGGGCAAAAAATGAATGTGTGGAAAACAGACATTTAATTGGCTGTGGTATGATTAATGCTAATTGCACATTGTTAATATTTAATGTACGTGTCATAAAATCAACTTCCAGACTATACCATAGCACCAGTTTGACATGCATTCTATATACCCCAGCCAATGCAATGCAAGCTTGAAAGCGAGTTAGGTTGATACGCTCAAGACTATTCCTATTGAATGCTGGAGGCAGAAAGGGTTGTGTGTTATACATCTTTCCAAGCCATATTTTTCTAAAGGAATAATTCTGTGTGATTTGTCCCAGATTCAGGCTGCTATGATGCAAATAAGAAAATGACAGTGATGACATCTCATTTTTAAAATCCTGAGTTACTGAGCTTCTGCTTCTCTTGGAAATCTATTCTTCGGTCTGTATCTCTCACTCAAGGAGTTCTTTCCTAATACTCAGCCTAAATGTCTCATTCCGTAATTTCATAAGATTGCCTGTTGTAGGGCAGGACTATAAAAATAGTGCACCTGTTCATCATTTGCTATGTGGTATTCTGCTGAATGCTGAACAAACAGGAAGGAAGCAATTCCTGATATACGGAGTAGATTTAAGTCTCTCCTTCTGCAGTGAGCTGTTCAGACTGAAGCCAATGGAATCCTGGCCAGGCATCAGGGAGCACCGTTAGAAGCTCCTCGCAAGATTAGGGTAGGGTGGCCAGTTATGCCAATGTTAGAGGACACATGAGAAGTACAGGTTGCAGTGAAGTCAATGCAGCCCTGCAACCTGGATTTCTCATATGTGTCCTCTAAAACTTGCATATGCGGCCAACCCTGATGAGGGTCTTTGTATCTTGTTTCCTTTCTGAAGGAAGAAAGCTTTTCTTGGATTCACTTTTTAGTATTTTTTGTTAATATTATAAGTGTTTTGCAACCATTTATAAAGAGTGGAGTAACAGCTGTCCAAACTGGGGTGGGAAGGTAGGGAAACGTCCCTTTCACCCCCAAAGTCCTGACTTCTGTCCCTTGGCATGAGATACCTTCCTTTTCCCCCCCCACCCCAATATGTTTTGAGGCTCACTTCCCAGTTCCCATTCCCTCTTCCTCCATTTCTTGTCAGGGACTCATCTCTTGCAAAACCTTGCTTCACTGCAGGCTGTTGTGCTAGACTCT
This sequence comes from Sphenodon punctatus, assembly GCA_003113815.1. Lineage (NCBI taxonomy): Eukaryota > Metazoa > Chordata > Lepidosauria > Sphenodontia > Sphenodontidae > Sphenodon > Sphenodon punctatus. The sequence continues at coordinate 926,452 of QEPC01012288.1, forward strand.
GGGGCCACTCCTTTGCTGCCTTGCTTCTTTTTCTGAGGAGCATGCTTCCTGACTGGTGGGTGGTGTGACTGCATCATGATCTATCAATCAGGGAGACCACTCTACAGAAGTGGACAAGCTGATGATCTTCTTTACGTCCTATGCTTGGAGTACAGCAGAAAGAGAAATGGCTTAGAGGCGTAGTAGCAGTTGCTACTGCTGCTGTAAGGGGCCAATACCATCCAAACCCCAAACGTGAAGGAGTGAGAATGCACTCTCCCTCTCCTCTCCCAGTGAAGAGCAGAAAGCCAAGAGGCAGTCCATCCAAAAGGTGTACGAGAGGCAGGCCATCCAAGAGGCATATGCTGCACAAAATGGTGGCGTGACAGTGATATGAAAAAAGTTTCTGATGGACAGGGCAAACTGGAAGATGAAAATCTGGTTGTGGTTGGTGCTGTGGTTAATAGACAGATGATGGTGAGGGCTGTAGTATGTTTATGTATTTTAGAGCATGGGGTGTTGTACTGAAGTGATAGGATGAAATTTGGTGGCCTGTCATAGTCAGTGGAGATGAATGCTAGATAAGAGTCCCTTCAGACCTTGGACTCTATAAAATCTGTGATTAGTTCAATGGGCTTGTTTTCACCAGAAAAGCCAAACCATATCAGAACACTACTGGAAGAGTCATAAAGGCATTCCCTAACAACAAAGGGTGTTAACAGAGGAGACATCACCCTGCTTTTGCCCTCATTAGCTCCAAATCCACCTGCTTGCTTGTTGTGGGGCTGCCAGATGTTCACCCCGGGGTTGCTCCATATGGTATCAAACTGGGAAATATGGAGCCGTGTGGACAAATCTGGGGCAACACGCTGCCCCAGGGCCACCTCCTGTGGGTTTTGGGGAGCACAGGCCTCCAACAAGGCTACCCCATGCCTCCCTCATCTGTTGGGGCACACGCACATGCGTTCAGCACTATGATGTTGTGGGTGCCAACCTTGAGCGTCGGGTGAGTGACTGCAGCTCTAATTGTGGAGAGATGGGGCTGGGAGGGGGGAGAACGCACAGGTGGACAATGACAGGGAAGGAGAATGCTTGCCTGTCTGTTTTGGTTCTGCGTAGAGCCTGAGGTTGAGAGCTGCGGATTTCCTCTTTCATTTGTTAACACTCAGAGTCATGTTTCACATTATACTAAGTAATGCAACTCCTCAGGTTAATTTTCCCTCATGACCTAATAAGTATGCTTTTCTTGATTCCTCCATTAAAATTACTATAGGTTTTAATGTTCAACTTGATCAGTTCTGTAGCTTTTTCCTTGACCTTGCCCCTTATTTCAATTCAATAACAATCAACTGCATTTCACTAACAAATGTATGCCACTGTGAAACATTCTTGCAAACACATTTCAAATGACAGTAGTCTATCACTTTAAGAAACCCACCACCTTTGTCTTGAAAACTTCACTTGAGAAAATTAGCTTTTTTCAGTTACTGTTGAATAGTGTAACACTGCAGTAATAAGTTGCATAACTTGCAAGAAGGTACTTTATAGCTTCTGTTGCTTGAATATTTATTGTATGTCCTTGTGAGCCAGGATTACATTGTTTATTTAAAATTGAATGTAAAAGAAGTTAAAGAGCCCAGTACTCAAAGCACTTTGCTGGTACATGCTCGATTCAAATGCAGGAGAAAGAGAAACTATATATTATATCGAAATCTTAATAAGCTTTTGCCTGTTGGGCAGATGCCTTCTCCTGTGGTTGGACACTGAGGTATGATAGTGCGTTCTCTCTCTTCTAACCATGATTCCCAGAGTACTGAAGAAAATCATTCAGGACAGAGTGGGATTAATCCTCCTAGCTCTCATCCTACCTATTTATTGCATTTAAAGGCAGCATTGTGACACCATCCTTAGGAAGCAAGAAGGAAAGATTGGTCCATAAGAGCTGGTGTACACAGGTCTCTGAATACCCATTTCTACCTAGTCTGACCCCCAAAAAAAGAAAACAAAATTTAATAAAAACCCAAAAAAATATTGCCCCATCTCTAATCTTCCCTTTTTAGGGAGGTTATTGAATGGGTGATTCAATAACCTCCCCACAGCTTCAGGCATGGCACTGAGATTGCACTTGTGGCTTTGGTTGATTATCTCTGCCTGGAAATTGATAGGGGCAACTGTACCCTGTTGATTTTGTTAGATCTTTTGAAGGCCTTTGATACAGTTGATGACTGGGTGTTGTTGACACGACTGCAGGACCTGGCAGGGATTTGTGGGACTGCTCTTGAGTGGTTCCACTCTTTCCTGTTTGGGAGAACCCAGAGAGCATTAATGAATGGTGGCTCGTCATCCCTCATGAGTTCCCTTTTGAAGTCCTGCAGGGTTCCATTTTGTTCCCCCTTCCCACTCTATCTCAGGCCCCTGGACAAGGTTGTATGGAGACGTGGAGTTAACTGCCATCCATATGCTGATGACACCCAACTTTCTCTCTCTTTTTCATCTGACCCAGGTCCTGCAGTCTTAGTGCTTACCTAGTGCCTGGCTGCTACAGAAGACTGGATCGGTCAAACCTATTTGAAGCTGAATCCAGACAAGATCGAAGTGATGATGGTTAGCCGGCCTTGTGACCTGTGAGCTATGGGACCCCTATTATTGATGGGGTGCAGCCTCCTTTGGTCACTCAGGTTCACAGCCTTGAAGTGCTCTTGGATCCATTGGTGCATCTGGATTGCCAAGATGCAGCGGTGGCCAGGAGTGCTTTTCACCAATGACACTGGGTGAGAAGGCTGCAACCTTTCTAATCAGATTCAGACTTGTTCACCGTTATCCATGCCTTCATTACCTTGAGGATAGACTACTGCAATGTGCTCTATATGGGGCTGTCCCTGATGACTGTTCAGAAGCTGCGGTTGGTGCAGAACACAGTGTCCCATCTTCTGTAGGAGCAGGTCACCGTGAGCACATTACACCGGGTGCTCTAGAGTCTGCACTGGCTACCAATAGCTTTCTGAGCACAATTCAAGGTTGCGGTTTTGACCTACAAAGCCCTAAACAGCTTGGCCTCCAAGTATCTGAAAGACCATCTCTTCCCTTATGTTCTGTTGGGACCTCTGAAGTCAGCCGGGAGCACCGTCTTGCATATACTATCTCCCCATGAAGTTTCTACAACAAGGGTTTGCAGAGAGGTGTTCTTGGTGGCTGCCCCACAATTATGGAACTCTCTCCCCTTGGAGAGCTGTCTAAGCCCAAGTCTTCTGGAAACAATGTAAGACCTTTTTGTTTGGCCAGGTGTCTGGCAGGCAGGGATTGATGGAAGTAGTGTAAGAGACTAAGGGGATTTTTAGCTATTTTTATATATTTGTTGTAAGCCACCCTGAGCCTCATTGGGAAGGGTAACATATACATTAATAATATATTTATTTAGCATAGCCATAGGCCATTGCATAACCAAGATAACAACACATACAAAACAACATAACACACAACAAATAAAAGAAAAATAATAAAATTCCTTTTCCTGAATAACAAGTACCACTAAACCTGCCATGCTCCCTTTGAGCCCAAGGTTTACAATAATTTAAATTCCAAAAAATGAGCCCTTAAATTAAATGCAAGCATCAAGAATTTAGCTACCACTTGTGTCACCTCCAGAGACCTTTGAAGGTAATGCATTAATCGGGCTCAAAGGAATAAATATTTCTCCCTGAATGTGAGAGAAGTTGTCAGATATCTAGCCATTTCTCCTTGCCCAGGGACCCACATTTCATAATTAGACATGTGCTGAGAAGCTCTTATTTTGGCTAATTCCTCTTGCCTATAGTTGTCGTGTATTCTTGAAGATATCTCGGACCTAGCTGCCAGTATGTTTTTGCTAGCAAGATAGTCTTGTGAGAATCCCATCTCCATCAAACGATTATCTATGGTCCTCATCCACTGGCTCTTGTAGGTGTTGCCCAACATATATTTGACCAACCCCTTGTTGTTATTACATCTGGTTATCCTAAGCCAAATGTTTAGTGTAAGTTCCCATGCAGCTGTTGACCAACTATGTAAACCCAGTTCTAGCCTAATAGCAGCCGTGGGGGTACCCCTTGGCACTCTCAACAGCTCTTGGATAAAACGCGACTGCCGGGTATCCATGTTTATTGTAGAGAGAGGGGTGAAGAGCTCCGCTCCGTAAAGAAAGCTTGCCTTGACTTTGCTATTAAACACCTTTACGGCCAGGTCAATCCTCTTCCTCCCGGTTCCTGCAAAATACCTCTGTATAGCTTGCATAGAAAGTTTGGCTAACACTAGTGCTTCCTGATAGTGAGTCTTCCATGTACCCGCTGCATGAAAGCATACTCCTAAATATTTAAAGAATTTTAACTGTTGAAATTCATGTCCTTCTATTAACCACTTAAAGCTCTTATATCTTTTGGAAAAAAATCACAATCTTTTATTTATTCACATTGATGGTCAATCTGTTTGTGGTACAGTAGTTAAAGAAGGCCTTAATCTGTCTGAGCAAACCTATGCGTGTCTGGGAGAGCAAAGCAAGATCATCTGCGTACATAAGCATGCCCAATGTCTTATTTGCTAGTTTTGGGAGGGGAAATTCCAGTTGAGCTAGCAAGGGAATAACGTCATTTATGAACAGGTTAAATAATGTAGGGGCCAAAACACACCCTTGCCTTTAACACAGTCTGTAGTATGGCCCTCGCTATCAATTTTTACTGCCAAAGACGTGTCCACATATACCCTCTTANTGGGACTGCTCTTGAGTGGTTCCACTCTTTCCTGTTTGGGAGAACCCAGAGAGCATTAATGAATGGTGGCTCGTCATCCCTCATGAGTTCCCTTTTGAAGTCCTGCAGGGTTCCATTTTGTTCCCCCTTCCCACTCTATCTCAGGCCCCTGGACAAGGTTGTATGGAGACGTGGAGTTAACTGCCATCCATATGCTGATGACACCCAACTTTCTCTCTCTTTTTCATCTGACCCAGGTCCTGCAGTCTTAGTGCTTACCTAGTGCCTGGCTGCTACAGAAGACTGGATCGGTCAAACCTATTTGAAGCTGAATCCAGACAAGATCGAAGTGATGATGGTTAGCCGGCCTTGTGACCTGTGAGCTATGGGACCCCTATTATTGATGGGGTGCAGCCTCCTTTGGTCACTCAGGTTCACAGCCTTGAAGTGCTCTTGGATCCATTGGTGCATCTGGATTGCCAAGATGCAGCGGTGGCCAGAAGTGCTTTTCACCAATGACACTGGGTGAGAAGGCTGCAACCTTTCTAATCAGATTCAGACTTGTTCACCGTTATCCATGCCTTCATTACCTTGAGGATAGACTACTGCAATGTGCTCTATATGGGGCTGTCCCTGATGACTGTTCAGAAGCTGCGGTTGGTGCAGAACACAGTGTCCCATCTTCTGTAGGAGCAGGTCACCGTGAGCACATTACACCGGGTGCTCTAGAGTCTGCACTGGCTACCAATAGCTTTCTGAGCACAATTCAAGGTTGCGGTTTTGACCTACAAAGCCCTAAACAGCTTGGCCTCCAAGTATCTGAAAGACCATCTCTTCCCTTATGTTCTGTTGGGACCTCTGAAGTCAGCCGGGAGCACCATCTTGCATATACTATCTCCCCATGAAGTTTCTACAACAAGGGTTTGCAGAGAGGTGTTCTAGGTGGCTGCCCCACAATTATGGAACTCTCTCCACTTGGAGAGCTGTCTAAGCCCAAGTCTTCTGGAAACAATGTAAGACCTTTTTGTTTGGCCAGGTGTCTGGCAGGCAGGGATTGATGGAAGTAGTGTAAGAGACTAAGGGGATTTTTAGCTATTTTTATATATTTGTTGTAAGCCACCCTGAGCCTCATTGGGAAGGGTAACATATACATTAATAATATATTTATTTAGCATAGCCATAGGCCATTGCATAACCAAGATAACAACACATACAAAACAACATAACACACAACAAATAAAAGAAAAATAATAAAATTCCTTTTCCTGAATAACAAGTACCACTAAACCTGCCATGCTCCCTTTGAGCCCAAGGTTTACAATAATTTAAATTCCAAAAAATGAGCCCTTAAATTAAATGCAAGCATCAAGAATTTAGCTACCACTTGTGTCACCTCCAGAGACCTTTGAAGGTAATGCATTAATCGGGCTCAAAGGAATAAATATTTCTCCCTGAATGTGAGAGAAGTTGTCAGATATCTAGCCATTTCTCCTTGCCCAGGGACCCACATTTCATAATTAGACATGTGCTGAGAAGCTCTTATTTTGGCTAATTCCTCTTGCCTATAGTTGTCGTGTATTCTTGAAGATATCTCGGACCTAGCTGCCAGTATGTTTTTGCTAGCAAGATAGTCTTGTGAGAATCCCATCTCCATCAAACGATTATCTATGGTCCTCATCCACTGGCTCTTGTAGGTGTTGCCCAACATATATTTGACCAACCCCTTGTTGTTATTACATCTGGTTATCCTAAGCCAAATGTTTAGTGTAAGTTCCCATGCAGCTGTTGACCAACTATGTAAACCCAGTTCTAGCCTAATAGCAGCCGTGGGGGTACCCCTTGGCACTCTCAACAGCTCTTGGATAAAACGCGACTGCCGGGTATCCATGTTTATTGTAGAGAGAGGGGTGAAGAGCTCCGCTCCGTAAAGAAAGCTTGCCTTGACTTTGCTATTAAACACCTTTACGGCCAGGTCAATCCTCTTCCTCCCGGTTCCTGCAAAATACCTCTGTATAGCTTGCATAGAAAGTTTGGCTAACACTAGTGCTTCCTGATAGTGAGTCTTCCATGTACCCGCTGCATGAAAGCATACTCCTAAATATTTAAAGAATTTTAACTGTTGAAATTCATGTCCTTCTATTAACCACTTAAAGCTCTTATATCTTTTGGAAAAAAATCACAATCTTTTATTTATTCACATTGATGGTCAATCTGTTTGTGGTACAGTAGTTAAAGAAGGCCTTAATCTGTCTGAGCAAACCTATGCGTGTCTGGGAGAGCAAAGCAAGATCATCTGCGTACATAAGCATGCCCAATGTCTTATTTGCTAGTTTTGGGAGGGGAAATTCCAGTTGAGCTAGCAAGGGAATAACGTCATTTATGAACAGGTTAAATAATGTAGGGGCCAAAACACACCCTTGCCTTTAACACAGTCTGTAGTATGGCCCTCGCTATCAATTTTTACTGCCAAAGACGTGTCCACATATACCCTCTTAATAAGGAAAAGCATTTGAATAAATAATATATTTTTTAAAGTTTTTAAAACGTTGCATAGATATTCAGAGAGAGACTGTACCGTGCATATATCTAGCCAAGCTAAGAAATGATGTCTTAGAATCAGGTTCATTTTGCTCAGTGTATGATAGCATTTAACTCACTTTTACTTGCAGGGTAACTACTTGGTCATGTCACATTGTCATTGCCCACTACAAACATCTGCTTTCTGCTGATCTGTAGTTCA
>QEPC01012288.1:933991-947483 GCA_003113815.1 Sphenodon punctatus
TCCCTGAATGTGAGAGAAGTTGTCAGATATCTAGCCATTTCTCCTTGCCCAGGGACCCACATTTCATAATTAGACATGTGCTGAGAAGCTCTTATTTTGGCTAATTCCTCTTGCCTATAGTTGTCGTGTATTCTTGAAAATATCTCGGACCTAGCTGCCAGTATGTTTTTGCTAGCAAGATAGTCTTGTGAGAATCCCATCTCCATCAAACGATTATCTATGGTCCTCATCCACTGGCTCTTGTAGGTGTTGCCCAACATATATTTGACCAACCCCTTGTTGTTATTACATCTGGTTATCCTAAGCCAAATGTTTAGTGTAAGTTCCCATGCAGCTGTTGACCAACTATGTAAACCCAGTTCTAGCCTAATAGCAGCCGTGGGGGTACCCCTTGGCACTCTCAACAGCTCTTGGATAAAACGCGACTGCCGGGTATCCATGTTTATTGTAGAGAGAGGGGTGAAGAGCTCCGCTCCGTAAAGAAAGCTTGCCTTGACGTTGCTATTAAACACCTTTACGGCCAGGTCAATCCTCTTCCTCCCGGTTCCTGCAAAATACCTCTGTATAGCTTGCATAGAAAGTTTGGCTAACACTAGTGCTTCCTGATAGTGCGTCTTCCATGTACCCGCTGCATGAAAGCATACTCCTAAATATTTAAAGAATTTTAACTGTTGAAATTCATGTCCTTCTATTAACCACTTAAAGCTCTTATATCTTTTGGAAAAAAATCACAATCTTTGATTTATTCACATTGATGGTCAATCTGTTTGTGGTACAGTAGTTAAAGAAGGCCTTAATCTGTCTGAGCAAACCTATGCGTGTCTGGGAGAGCAAAGCAAGATCATCTGCGTACATAAGCATGCCCAATGTCTTATTTGCTAGTTTTGGGAGGGGAAATTCCAGTTGAGCTAGCAAGGGAATAACGTCATTTATGAACAGGTTAAATAATGTAGGGGCCAAAACACACCCTTGCCTTTAACACAGTCTGTAGTATGGCCCTAGCTATCAATTTTTACTGCCAAAGACGTGTCCACATATACCCTCTTAATAAGGAAAAGCATTTGAATAAATAATATATTTTTTAAAGTTTTTAAAACGTTGCATAGATATTCAGAGAGAGACTGTACCGTGCATATATCTAGCCAAGCTAAGAAATGATGTCTTAGAATCAGGTTCATTTTGCTCAGTGTATGATAGCATTTAACTCACTTTTACTTGCAGGGTAACTACTTGGTCATGTCACATTGTCATTGCCCACTACAAACATCTGCTTTCTGCTGATCTGTAGTTCATCCAGTTATTGACCTAGTGCATAAACCTTTCAAAGACATACGATGAGCACTAATTACTGTTTCACTCTTTTTTCCTCATCAAACATGCTTCCAGCTTGCTCTTTTTTTATCCCTCCCCACACATGTTTCTAAGAATTAATATTTCCTTCTTTCTAAAGTTCTGTCTTGTTCTGAAAGTTGAAGAAACTGGGGGGTCCATTGCTTCAATGATAGATCTTTGCCTCCAGCTTTGTGATAGATGGCACCATAACACTAGCTGTGTTAAAGGCTAGCCCTGGGTAGAATAAAAGAAGTGAAGCCAACAACAAACAATTACCAGTGAGTAATCTCCCTTAGTAAATAAACACAACAGATTGTCATGGTAGGATATTAAAATTTAGTCTGATGAATAGTGTAATTACCAGGAGTTGAGGCTATCCAACATGCTTTGTTGCAATTTATAAAAAAAAACTAGCCTTCTGGTTTGAATAACTGCTTGGATGAAAAATCTCTTGCTTTAGAAAGCTAACTGGAAACAGCGAAGAGGAAAATTAAAACTCTCTGATGTACTACTTTTATACATTTCCCACCTCTTGGCTAGGGTTTGGAACTGTGCTTAATACTTGCTGTGTCTTCTTGAGCCTGTCCTTAGTTCCTGCTGTCCGTCAGGCATCTATCTGGGCATGCTTGCCACTTGACATTTTTCGCAGCTGAGTGTAGTTGGCTTTAACTTTGCTGTTAATTAAGCTAATGATACTAGAAAGTGTAGTGACTCCATTTTCAGTGTAATCAAGTGAATGAGCACTTACTGTATGATCTTCTGGCTGGAAATGCCAACACAAGCTCCATTGATATCAGTAGGACTCACACTTGTACATACTGTTACAGCTGATACAAGTCCCATTGAACTGACTGGGGGCTCACGTTGGTGCCTAGGCCTGGCACGCTTGGAAAACAGATGCTAGATTGTGCTCTTACTGTGGTAAGTCACAATATTATATTATGATATTAAATATTTATATAGTGCCAGCAGTGTGCCTGGCACTTTACAATTAACAATTAGACAGGTCCCTGCCCAAGTTGGCTTATAATACGTTCAGGTGCATTTTTTGCATATAGGAGCATGTATGGTAGCAAGTGAAAATAATAGAGGCAAAAAATATTAGCTTTAAGCATACTACTCCTGGCAACCCTTAGGGACTAGCATGAATCCCATTGAATTGAATAGGTGTCATGTTGATGCAAAGAACTAATACTGGTACTAAACAACCTGAGGATTGCATAGTCCTCTGTGTATTTGTTTCATAAAGACTAAAGTTTTGTTTAGCTTTCTTTATTGCGAAGGCCCTTTCACGTACACAGAGGACACCTGATGGAGTGGTGCAACATGATTAGTAGACAGCTGCATTACTCAGCAGTGGTAAAACCATGGGACATTAAGACAGGTCATCTCAAAAGAGGGCAAGTTCAAGTGTTTTGCCAGGAGCTAAATTTTGTACATGCCACATGTTTGTCAAAGTGTATTAAAAACATTTAATATATATCTGGACACATTATCGTGGAGTGTGAGCTTCTGTCAAAGACCAGGGCTCCATTATGTTATGCAGTGTGCAAACATATAATGAAAAAGAAGTTCCTGCCCCAGATGACTTCAGTGCTAATAACATCAAGTATCTAACATATGAACAGGACAAACATAAGTTAGTAATGAGACTGCTTTGTTCAACATGACTGACACTGGTCTGTACTGCTAATGGTTATTAAACAGCAGCCAGGACTCCCTGGGGGGGAAGGCACAGAAGGTATTCTGGGGGGAAGTGAATGAGAAGGAGCATAAGTGGCAAACCCCCAACCCCATTCTCACTGAGCTTGGGAGTTTCCAAAATGATGAACTAGCAAGGGGGGAGGGAAAGAATGAGAGAGAACAAGAGAAAGGAAAGAATAGGAGGATGGATGGGAAGCGGAAGAGAGACAGAGAGAGAGAACAAAGTATATGTATCTGTGTGGCAGTGGGGAGAGGCCTCAACTGTTATGAATTGGAACTGTTCTCTATCAATCCTACCAGGGACAGGACTTAAACCCCTGGCAGGCAACTCCCAATTCTGGGATCTGGGCGAAGGCACTATGAAACAGATAGCAAAGTCCTTTAAATAGACATAAGTTTATTATTATAGCACACAGAAGAATTGAGAATAAAGCACAATACACTTGCATATAGCAATAGCCTTCACCTACTCTAACAGCAAGCACACACACTTAAGTACATACATATGAGTTCTTATGCGTCAGAGGTCCCAGGTCTGATCTCGAGAGGAGAGGTAGGGCAGGGGCCCAATCGAAGTCTATCTAGGAACCTAGCCGCTGGAGTCTGGCTTTTCACAGTCTTTAGGAGCATCGGAAAGGGCCAAGCATCGATCAACTGGCAGCTACCTGAGCAAGCGGTCAGAGGGTACCATGCAAGGCATCTTCCCTGTCTAGAGCTGGCCTTTTTATCCAGTGACTGCCTTATGATTATCCAGAGTGCGGGCTTGTCAGTGCTAAACCTGGAAAGCTCTCCCATTGGCGGTTCAGATCTGGGGTACTTTCTGCTTAGTCACTGTCATTATGGGATGTACTGACCAGTTGGATCCTGCCTACCCCTCCCTCCAGATGGGAGGCCTGATCCTTGGCCATGAGTTACCCATGCCCCTTTCTCTAAGGCGTCTCACTGTCTGACCAGGCCATTTTCTCCTTACATTGCTCAGTGCTTATCTGTTCCTGTAACCTTCTTTCTTGTTTATTATTTACTTTAAAGTACAGCCATGTTCTGGGAACGGACATGTTCTTACTACTAGGCCTTTCTTTCTAGATGACAAGAATATATCCCTGTCAGCATATTTCTCTCTCCTCCTGCCAGCCTATTTTCCTCATAATATGCATTTTCAATATTCCTAAACTAAAGTTACTATAAAGCATATAGCAAGCAAATAAAGCATATAGGAAACTCATGACATCCTTTCAATAGTTACAGATGTGTACAATATTCTCTTGGTTCTATAATACATAATGCTTCAATCAGCCTATTAATTCACTACACAACTATCAGAGACAAGAGGAAAAGGCATAGTTAAAGAAGTTTGAGAGCCACTGATCTATACTAGGATTGAAATGAGACCTCATAAAATTGAGCATTTTTGTTGAAATCCTGGATGTACCAAGAAGCAGGATTGATTTGCCAAGTTTTCAGCGAGGAAAAAAATAATCACTGCATCTGTGCAAAATGGCTTCTGGGTTATTTTGCACATGTGCAATGGCTGCCACCTTTAACCAAAATGGCAGCAATAGCTTTGCTGTCATTTTGGTTAAGGGCAGTGGCTATTTTGCCATTGCACAATCCACTGCCCTTAAAAAAAAATGGCAGCGCTGTTATTGCCACCATTTTGGTTAAGGGAGGTGGCCATTTTGCACATACACAAAATGTCCTGGCAGCCTTTGGCACAGCACATCTGCAGTGATTTTTTTTAATTTATTTTTTAAAATGTTTCCTTTGTTTGTTTCTTGCTGAGAACTTGTACTGGGACATCTTGGTTCTGGTACTCAAGTTTTATTCACAAGAAAACAAATTAGGGCTGAATGAGCAGCCAGTATATATACACCAGCTTAGCAAGATTTTCACCTCTAAAACTAGAACCCTTCAGGGTGGTGGTGTGTTAAGCTGTAAAGGAGATAGAGAGTGAAAAGAACAAAATTTAAGTAAAGCCACTTTAAAATTACCTTAAGGCTTTTCTATACTTATGTTTAGAATTGCAGCATTTACAGCACATGCTTCTATCCTGCATGCCACTTTGGGAAGGTGCAAAATTATACCACTCCCACTTCTAATTCTGTAGGCCTGAAAGACATTCATTTCAGACTGCATTACTGGGTTGAGATTAAATATTTTCTAAAGCAATGTGATGGGCTGTGGGAGTGTGCAGGAGAGGAAGAGAAGGAAACACTGTATTTGACAGAGAAAGGTTACAGTGCATTTTGTAGTCCTAACTGATAAATGTTTAAAGGGTTTTTGACTCTTAGGTTAACTGTTGTGGAGTTGAATTAGTGGCAGAATATGTGAAGTGATTAAAGATGCATGATAAGTAACCTTTAGTAGTATTTACATTTTATTTATTTGGTTTTTTTAAAATTATACACCGCCCTTCCCATAAGGGCTCAGGGTGACTTACAATATATAATATAAAAGCCATATACAAAATAGTATATAAAATATATTTAAAAGCTCTGAGAAATCCCTACCTAACCCCTATTCTCACTTATCAAATGTTTGGGCAAAAACAAAAGCCATATATTGCCTTCAAAAATGCTCAGGTTTTGGACTTTGATGAGCCTCCAGGGGAAGGGAGTTATGCAATACTCACCAAGAATATGCCTGATGCTCCACAGTTGTGATGAGAAAAACTCCTGCCACAGGGAGTTACAATCTAGAATGGACAAGGGAGGGGAACACAGGGAGGGCATGGATATATTTGTGAGGCTGAGAAGCTGCACATGCTTAGGTTAGTTACAAAGGGAGGAGGGGAATCCAGAAGGATATGAAACATCACTGTGCTCAGTGCTCAGTGCTCAGTGATCTGAAAGGCCTCCTTCTCTGCTATGCTCCATCATGATCCATGCATTTAGTTGAGCATGGTCAGCCAATTGGTGCCCAGACAGCTAGCACACAAGGTCCTGGTATGCACCTTCCCTACATACTTGAAGATGAAAAGCCTACCCTATGGGGAAGTATGGCTTGTTGGTCTAGTGGTAAGGCTCTCACCCATGGGGTTCAAATCCCCTTTGGTGCTGCTGAGGAGGGGAAAGGACTGTACCTTTTTCTTCCCACCCAACACCACCACTGATACTGAATTGAGCCCACGACCTCTGGCCCCATAGGCAAGGCAAGAGTCCTACCTTTAGACCAACAAGCCCTACCACCTTACAGAGTAGGTCTCTGGTCCTTAAGTAGGAGGGGAAGGGTGAGAGGGTGCATAGGGTCCTGGGACCTTGTGTGCTAGCTGTCTGGGCACCAGTCGGCTGGCCATGCTCATGTGAGCAAATTAATTTTCTACACTGACCATGTAGACTGGATTTTTTGGACATCACAATTGAAGTTGAACCTCCAGCAGCCAGCAAGAATGTTTTACCATGCCAGGCAGTCAGGCTTGTTGGTCTAGAGGTAGAACTCTTGCCTTTGGGGCCAGAGTTCAAACACTCACCATAGTTGTTCTTCACTTTGAATTACAAGTTGATTGCTATCAGACATGTTGATGCTTTTTTAGTGTATGGTCCTCATACCAGGAATGTAGACATTATATGCATTCAATCAACATTGTTCTCTCAAGGCCCATCACACAGCCCTTTTTCTTCCCAACCAACACCACCACCAATGGGGATTTGAACCCATTACCTGCGGCCCCATAGGCAAGAGTCTAGACCAACAAGCCCTACTGTCTTGTAGGCTAGGCCTCTGGTACTCAAGTAGAGAGAGAAAGGTGAGAGGGTCCAGGTCCTTATGTGCCACCAGCTGCCTGGACACCAATCTAGAGTCCTACCCTTTGACAGTCACCAAGAAAACAATTTTCTAGATTCCAGGATCAGGGCCCCCATGCACAGGAGGACTGGTTGTGAACATCCGAAAGCCAGCAACAATCCCCCCCCCCCCCTTAAAGGTGTGTTCCTTTCCCCTCCTGCTCAACAGCAGCACCAAAGGGGATTTGAAGTTGAACCCAGTCCCTCTGGTTTCATAAGTGAGAGCCTTACCTCTAGACCAAGAAGCCATGCTTGCTCACAAAGTAGGCCCTTTGTCCTCAAGTATGTAGGGAGGGTGCATAGGGTCTCGGGACTTTGCATGCTAGCTGTCTGGGCACCAATTGGCTGGCCATGCTTGTGCAACAGCTGTCAACAAATCAACTTTCTACACCAACTGTATAGACTGGACATTTTGGACATCACAATTTAAGTTGAACCTTCAACAGCAAGCAAGAAAGATTTACTGTGCCAGGTAGTCAGTCTAGAGGAAGGACTCTTGCCTATGGGATCAGAGTTCAAACACTCACCGTAGTTCTTTTCACTCTGAATTACAAGTTGATTGACATCAGACATGCTGATACTATTTCAGTATATGGTCCTCATACCAGGAACATGGATATTATATGCATTCTACCAATGTTGTTCTCTCAAGTCTCATCACACAGCCTGTTTTCTTCCCACCTGACAACACCGATGCAGATTTGAACCCATGACAGCTGGCCCCAGAGGCAAGAGTCCTACTTCTAGAACAACAAGCCCTACTGCCTTGCAGCGTTCCCTCCCCAAATAGGAATGGATGTCATGATGTTGATTTTAGTGTCAGATTCATCCTGGATTTGGATTCACCCTCTTCAATCTCGCCAAATGCAACATTTCAGAATTTAGTTGCGTTACCCACAATTTTTCTTTCAAATGTAAGAGGAGATGAGTTCCATTAAGGAAACGTGACCACTGGCCATCACGGACATGCAGGAGACTGGTATGGAAGAAGG
This sequence comes from Sphenodon punctatus, assembly GCA_003113815.1. Classification (NCBI taxonomy): domain Eukaryota; kingdom Metazoa; phylum Chordata; class Lepidosauria; order Sphenodontia; family Sphenodontidae; genus Sphenodon; species Sphenodon punctatus. The sequence continues at coordinate 941,799 of QEPC01012288.1, forward strand.
AGACCAAATTCCCAGCAAGTAAAGAGCAAGTGATGTGACGTGACACACTGTTGTAATGGAGGCGATCCATTACCAAGTTCAGAGATTCTGTAATGCCTCTAAGGTTATCTGCTGCAGAATGAAAGTCCAGAATGGACACAGCATGCTGCTGAAGTAACATGGAGTTGATGTGGGCCCCAAAGTGAACTGCATCATTTATTCCATTCAAAGGGACATTGAGGCAGGAATTCATGGTCTCTATGTCAGCAGAATTCTCCCCGCAGCTGCCTCAAGTGCTCTCCAGCAGGGCCTAAACAAAAACAAAAGAGTTCTAATTGGTTCTCCTGGGTGGCAACAGCCTGGGAAGGACCAGCCTGATGCCACTCTCCACACCACAACTCAGCTCTGTTCCCCCATCCCCCCCCAGTCCAGTTACACTATTAGCATCCATATATCCCCTGGTGAGGAGTTCCACAGGTTAGCTGTGAAAAAGTGAGTTCCTTTTGTTTGTCTTAAATCTGCCACTAGTTCATTTCATTTGGTGTCCTGTGGTTGTGGTTGTATGGCAGTGGTTCCCAAATTTTCCATCTTTGAGATACCATTTCCAGATTTCAGTATAATCTTGTGACCCTGATACCCTCCAAAGAGCTTTCTACCAGCCCCCCCCCCCCTTTGCAGAGCTCATCTGTAGCAACCAGTGGGAGGGCTCTGAGCGATTTTGGAAACAGTGAACGGGATTAGCTGGAAACAAAGGCTAGCACCACATGGAAAATCCATTGCCAAGTTCAGAGATTCAGTAATGTCTCTAAGGTTATCTGCTAAAGAATTAAAGTCCAGAATGGACACCGCATGCTGCTGAAGCAACATGGAGTTGATGCGGGCCGCACTGTGAACCGCATCCCGCATGCTTCATTCCATTTAAAGGAATGTTGAGGTGGGAGTCATGGTCTCTACAGCAGCAGAATTCCAAAGAGACACACACAATCTTGAACCACCCAGCACTGTTGAGAACACATCCGGACGGGACCTGACCTGAGATGGTGGGGTGTAAGGGCGGCTGTGGAGTTTCCATAAGGCAATAGGTGCCACAAGCTGCTAAGTCACCCAGGAGCAAAAGCGGGCAGGGCAAGAGTTGGGCAAATTATACCCTGGAAAGTCCAGAGCCAAAGGGGCACGGACCCACCTGGTGTTAAATAAACACCACCTTCTCAGATGTCGGGTGCAAAAATGTGTCATCTGCCAGCCAAGGCATGAAGTCATGGCACACCAAATCTGGAGTGGTGACAGGACATGCCAGCATAGTGGGTAAAGAGGCATGCCCCACATGAAGTGTGAACAAGAATTTGGCAATCCCAGGGGGCCTGACAAAGGTACCTTCAAAGGGTCCTGCCTCCTGTGCAGTGACATCCAAGATCGTGATCCCAAGGGACCAAGGGTCATCTGTGATAGTAAAAGACACACTATTAGCCCACTGGCCATCCTGTGGGTGCGGGAGGCTAAATATAACAAAGACTGACACATGAAACCAATCCACAGAAGGCTATGAGGGACCCAGTGCTGGGAGTGGAGAAAGAACCACAGAGCACCCCAGGGAAACAGCATCCCCTTCCAGGACCCAGATGTCAGTAGGGTCCACATACTTGTTCAATTGGACCAATCCCAACCCAGGTAGACAGTGCAGTAAAGCATGCCGGGCAGTGTGAAAGGCACGGTGGAGACTGAAAAATGTGGGACGTTCAGATGAAAACAAAAAGACACTCTAAACAGTTTTTTTAGGGGGCACAGTGAACTTAGCGATTTCTCCAAACAGAGGCAGAATTGAAGGGAAGTCCCAGCCCAACAGGGGGCAGACTGTTAGCACTGCAAAAAGGAGCAAAGCCTACAAGTCTGCACTCCCTGGACCAAATGCAGGGGAAGACCACTGTCAGAGCTGCACAGTATTTTTACAGGAGATGGGTTGACAAAAAACATTACTTGAATTCCACACAGTCTGCGGACTAAGGCCTCAATAAGGTAGGCATGGAAACTAGATAAGGACAGCAAATTGAGGGCAAGTCTGGGTGCTGATAAAAAAGAGCCAGCTGGAGCTGCAGAAAGTCCCCAAAACTCCACTTGGTGGATTTTTCATGATGATGACAGAGGAGAACACACACACAGGGAGATGACGCAACGCCAGACATGGCAAGTGATACAGCCTGGGACAAAAAGTGGCTGCTGGCTGGACTTCTGGCCTTGTGCTGTAAAAGATGGGTAACATGCAGGCCAAAATGACTGTAACATTTGCAATGGAACGGATTCTGAACAGGATCCCCATGGATTAAGGTGCATTGCTAGGAGTAGACAAGCTGATGACACCTACATGATCCCATGAAAGTCAAGGTTAGGCTGCATAGGAAAAAAGCCAAAAAACGTTCCCAGGAGGAACAGGGGTGGGGGATTAAGGCAGGTAACTGAATCAAAACAAATGCATTTGAAGTGTATGCAAGGATGAGGACTCCCTTCCAGCAACAACACTAGCACTTTAATTCAGACTTTTACACTCCTAACCTGGTTGTGATTCAGACTAGACCAAAACTAATGCACGTGCTGTGTTCTTTTGAGCAACAGGCACAACAAAAATGCTAAAGCATTTTGTTTTGCTGTACAACGCATTCTCCCAAACCTTCAACATAACATTGCAATGAGACCAGACAAGACTCCCACGTTTTCTTTCCTTTCACACACACTCTGTAACCTCCACACACCTTCTCGACACGCTAAAAACCATTCAAAACCACTGCCCGAGTACCTCATTATGTCTTGTATACTGATTAAATGTTTTTCCAGAAGTCTAGATAAGCTGTATGGGAAATAGCAATGGTGTTTTTAAACTCCAAACATGAGGCCTATTTTCCAACTTTGCAACAACAGGCACTTTTACACACACCTTAAAGTTATGGATTTTTCAATCTTCTAGGTTTACAAGTCCACAAGTAAGTTCCGGATGCATTTTTCACACATACACACACACACACTGCCCTGAGGCAAACTAAAGTAGCTGGAGCTGTAGACGTGACAGGCTGCCATGGAAACCAAGTGACCACAGCTGCCCGGAGCAAAGCAGCTTACCAGGAGAACTTTTTACACACAAAAGTTCTGGGAGAAGTTCTACGCAGAAGTTCAAAAATAAAAATGTTAAAGATCTGGTTGTGTGGTTTAAACACACAGAAAGTTCAGGATATTACAGCAAACACGCAGGAGAAATGTGTGTGTAAAAACACCCAATGTGTGCACTCGGGATCTGTACCATGGAAATGTATCAAACTGTCGGTCTTATTAACAGTGAGCTTCAATGAATGCTTCTGAAGGTGTCTTTAGACATAACGCTGTTCAGTGTTCTGTAACACAGTGTCCTACCGTTACAGTGTTTAGACATACCCTCAACACAGTGATCACCCCAAACACTGGAATTAAACAACTGCCAGGTCTTGACAGTTTAATCAGTGTTTGGGGTGAACACTGTGTTGAGGGTATGTCTAAACACTGTAACGGTAGGACACTGTGTTACAGAACACTGAACAGCGTTATGTCTAAAGACACCCTCTGGGAACTAAAGAGGGTCTGGGGTACGAGAAGCACGCACCCTAATGAGCTAAGAGACAGGATATAAATTCTGTAATAAATTAATAATACATTAATAATAATAAATAATAAATTTAATAAGCTTGCTAAGGGACCACAATCCAGCATAAATTCAGTTTGCCTCCCTCAGTGGCAATAGACATTTAAGTCAGCAAAAGTACTTCCTGAAAAAAACAATTTAGGGTCCAATCTAGGGTCTGCAGTTAGCTGCTCACCCTCCTTCATGGGGAACAGCCACCAGACAATCAGCAAGGAAACAGTTAAAGTCTCCTGCTGCAAGAGCTCTCTTCTCCCAAACTTTCACAGTGGCCTTATCTTTAATGGGAAGAGAATTCTCTGTGTCTGGAATATGAAAAAAACTCAGCCAGCTATGCCCTGAGAGGGGTGCAAACCAAAAGCTGGAGTGGATTTTACAAAAAAAATAAATACTTTTGTTTTGTTTTGTTTTTGTTTTTCCTAATGAGAATGCTCAGTACAGGCTGGACCAAAAGCCAGCCAGAGTAGCTGTTAGCAAAAGAATATCGGTGAAGGCAAAAATTAGTTTGTCAGTCAGTAAAACCCTGACAGAGAAACATACAGTGGGAACCATTTCCTCACACTGTCCAAACTCCAGTTCCACAGAACCGAGGCAAAAGGCATATTCCTGAGACACCAGTACGTCTTTTGCTAACAGAAAGTTACTTCAAGATAAAAAGAAAAAGGAACATTCCCATGGGGGAGTGGCCAAAACGGACGCATTAACCAAGAGTTTCAAGCCCCAGGAGAACCTGAGCTGCTTCACCTCCCAATACAATTTGGGAGACTCTTAAAAGTGCAAGTAGGGGATCTGTTCAGGGTATAAACTCTCCACAAAACCCCACTGTATCCAGATAGAGTGCCTGTTATCCCTGCACAGTGTATCTATCATGTCCCGCACTGGCAAAAGCGACTCCTTAGGCACCGGATATCATTTTCAAGGTGGGGGGATCAGCACCCTGCAGAAGCACTGAGTGTCCCACCACAATCCAATTTGTACCTGGCCCACAAAGGCCCAAATCCAATTACCAGTCACTTTAACCAGCCAATAATTCATGCATTTCCTTCCTAAGGTTACTGAGCTCATCCCTCAAAGATGTATAAGCCTGGTCCCAGTTAGTCTTATTCCATTTCTTGATTTCCTAAATTCACGCCGGCATTCACCATTGGCACATGTCCCCTTCTCCTGTGGAGGGTGATCTGGCAACTGTGGAATGTGCCCAGACTCAACAAAAAGCTGCTGCGCGGCCTTCACAGACAGAGGCTTTTCAGGCAATTTGTTCATGTACCAATAATGAGCCCATGCCATTAAGGAGTTAGTATTGTCACAGCTGGGATCCGCTGCCATCACAAACTGTTTACATGCCTCAGGCAGAGAACTCAGGAAATACTCCTGAAAAAGGTCAGTGTCTCTGCCTATAGGGAGAACACATCTGTGGTTGTACTAGGAGAGCAGGTCAGTAGCCAGCTCCTCTGGACCCGACTTCGGGATCATTTTAAGCATGTTCAATTCAGCGATGGGAGAGCGGATCTCAAACATCAGTTTCACCAGAGCAGAGCAGAGTATCCCCCTGGTCAATATGCCGCCTAACAACCGGCCAAAAGGCTGGGCCCAGGGCTCTTTTGACCATGGTGTTACAATTCTCTGGACCATATCCATTAATGACCATCAGATCATCACCCTGCAGCCAGCAGGCAGTGAAAGCATTAAAATCACTTCTAGAAAGGGGACCCATGCAATAAAGTGTCTGCTTCCTGAGCCGTAAGCCGCCGGGTCTCCTGAACTACTCTGCGGGTTGCTAGGGGTGCTCTGGCTGCTGCGCCAGCCAGGAAACCAGGTGGCCCGGCTGAAGGAGACATCAGAACAACCAGTCCCTGCTTGATAGTGGTAGGAGCCAGTGGGACTGGGTCTAAGGTCCCATAGGATGGGGGAGGTAAATGGACTGTATGCATGTTCTCATGCACTGCCAATGGAAGTGGTGCTTCAGTTAAATCATTCTGCAAATTATTCCTCTCCAGCTCCAAGGCTGTGGGGTGGTTTCTATGAACGCCCCCCCCCCCCGCCCGCCC